>JANHGL010022553.1:0-14279 GCA_024611195.1 Ceyx melanurus | reverse complement strand
GCAGGGGGGTTGGACTAGATGATCTTCTAGGTCCCTTTCAGCCCCTAATTTCTGTGATTCTGTGATTCTGTGATTCTGTGATCTGAACTCCTGATCCAGAAATCAAATGCTGTATCAACTAATTTTCAGTCCTCAGCAATTTCTTGTCCTTGTTGCTTGTTGCCCTTGTTGCTTGTTACACTTGTCGCTCAGTGTACAGAGTGTAACTTTTGTCCAGAATATCCCTGTCAGCATTTAAACTTCACAGTTACTGCATTTATGCTCTTTTTAAAAAAGTCTGTCTGTTCAGTGGGATACAATCTGTTTATATCCCAAACACAGCAGCATGAGGGCTTGTCCACATCTGAAGTGGACCAGGGATGCTAGTAGTGTCTGCTGCCAGGATCCTCCTGTGTGGACTGTACTATAAGGTACACAGCAGGTATCCACCCAGGACTTGTACCTGCGTCTCTTGCAGCTTTCAGTGTAGCATTCACCCTCCTCGGTTCTGGTGCCTACAGCTGGAAAAGGCAGAAAATAAATGGGAGAACTCATCAAAAAACTGTGAAAGGAACAGACTGGAAATCAAGCCTCAAGAGGAAATGTGCAGAGCAGTCTGTTGGGTTCAAGTCTAAAGTGCCATTGATTTGCAGTCTGTAAGGGAAGCAGCAAGCTGGCAGTAGACTAAAAGAAGTAGACGAAGGATGAAGCTCAACAAACTCAGACTAAAGACTGTAGGAAATTCACTGGGTTGTTCTTGGGTTGAGCATGGAAATCAGTGTGTATCATTTGTTACTGTGGCATTGACAGGGAGAAATGTCTCCCCTTATTTTCCATAGCAGAAGGACCTTCCACTTTGATTTGGGAGACTTCTTTCCTGCCATGCACAGAATATGAAAATATAAAAATAATTTTTTTCATTTTAATTATATCCATGATGCTGGTGTTTCCTTGCTTTAGCAGTCAGGAGGATATGAGAGGTTGGAGGTACGTTTAGTAACTGGTTGACATAGTAAGCACTAGTATTGAAATATAAGTAGACTATTTGACATAAGAAAATGTTCTAAGTCTAAATAGCTTTTAGAATCATCTTCTTCATAAGTTATTTTTACGTTTTGCCATCTCTCTGTTCAAAATTTGGCTTTTGTTCAGCTTGGGTGCTCTCAGGAAGACCATGGTAACATCCACCTCCTTCAGCTGAAAAATTTGAAGTAAAGAAGAGGACCTACAGTGTTTTGAACTGCAAGTGGGCTTCCAGTTTACCAGTGTAAAAGCTGGAAATTCCTGCTGTATTATCTGAGCCAAAAAAATACTCAGTGAAGTGTTATACCTGTAATCTCAGTCTGTATGCAATGTGCACCATAGCAAGGGTTAAATGAACTGGAAAGCTCACAGAAAAAAGCCAATACAGTGCAGTTTTTGTTTATACTGAAATGTTCCCATATGTTTCAGTTAATGCAGAACATAACTGACTCTGCCTTGGGATGATGGAGACATTTTTCTTACACAATTTATCCATTAATCAGGTGTAGGGGAGAGTCCACTTCACCAGAAATAGCTTCCTTTCCATTTTAGCCAAAACCCCTCAGTTCAAAATCTCCTCCCTTCTCTCTTCCCCTTAACATGGTCATTCTCCTCTGCAAAATGTTGTGCCTTTCTGCAGTGAAATAACCTGGTGGAACAGTTTCAAACATGAGGTAAAAGGGTTCTGCCCTAAATTACCTTCCAGTTAATGCCTTTCCTGGCTCAATTTGCTGAGCAGCTCACATTGCACATGGATGTTCCAAAATTAGAAAATTGTCCATATAAAAGTTTTCTTGTGTTTTTGTGTGTATGTTGCTTCAAAGTCAGGATTTCTGGTTTTGATTTTAGTACCTCAAAGTAACAGGAATGAATTGTGCTTGACATTAATTACATCCTTCTGCCTGCTTTATTATTATTAGAATAAACAAGCTACTGATTTGAGGGAGAGAAAAGTCCACAAGGTGTTTGAGGTCTTTATTTCCTTTTCCTTTGGTAAACTTCCAGTAATTTAGCTTGCCTAATTTGCTTCTGGAAACCTGCTACTGGGAGTGCTCATACCTGAGAGACAATAAAATTAGTGAGCTGCAAGGAAAAATTCAGTAATGAGATGAGAAGCAGGGAAAATTTGGCTTTGTCTGTTTGGTTTTTTTGTATGTGGATGTGTGCAGGAGTATTGATTATCTGAAAACAAGGCAGTGAGCTGTGCATGAAAAGGGACGCTCAGTCATGCCTGGTGGTATAATCAGTCTGTTAGACATTATGTGGTGCTTCAGCACCAGGTGGACTATATAGCATACACGTTCCATTGCGCTTCCAGATAGAGACAGAAGTCTTGTGGTGCTAACTTTGATCTGCATTGGTACCAGGTCAGAGGCTTACAGCAGCGCAATTGATCACTGAATTACCATCTCAGCAGAGAGGAGTCCTGTTGCATCCCAGAGTCTTTTTTGTGGCTCCCTGGTGTTAATTTAAGGGAATTAGAATGGGTTTCTCTACATGCTACCACTGATCCCCTGGTGCTTTATTGTCCCACAGAAGCCAGTAACAGCCCATAAACTTAAGCCCACTTTTGTACTACTGCCATTTATTACTAAGCATAAAGCAGATTCAGAATCAGTGGCATTTGGCTCTTTCTTGACCTGTACTACACATTCCTTGCTGTAGGCACGGATGTGCCATAGTGCTTGGAGGCAGAGCAGCTTAGTGATCAGTTGTGTTTCACAGCATACAAATGCTTTATACCAAATGACAATCCCATAAGCGATTCTGTTCCTTGAATTTTGAGCCAATGGGTTGTCAGTGTAACAAGACTGGTGCCACTTGTGAGAAAAATCCTGTTAGATTTGGAGAGAGATTCATTTACTTTGCTAGAGTTTGTCCTGAAAAGCAGCTGCCCTGGAGGAGGCTGTGTTCCTCCTTGTACGTGCACACTCATACCCATGCATACTGGTAAACAGATATTTTAAAGCAAAATTGAGCTGTTCTTATGAGAAGGGTTCAGTAACTTGAGTTGACATTTAGAAACAATGTAGTTTAATTAGTCCAGTGATTTTGGAAAGCTTCCTTTCCTTCTGTACTAACTGCCTTTCCAGACACCTATTCGTAGTTCCACATCTTACTTGTAGTTAGCATTTTCTTACATTTAAAAATACCTATAAATGAGATTAGCAGTCATGTCTGGAACTGCTGAGAATGCAGGTAGAACTTCTTATGTTGGCCTGAAAAATGTAGCCTGGCATTTAATCATCAAACCATACTGTCTTAAGCATCATTCCTCATTGTATAGATTCTGTATGCCAAAATATTTCCCTTAATTTATAGTTGCAAACACTTTACATGCACTGTTTTCATCTTTGCACCACCATGTGACTATCCAAGCGTCATTTGGGACAGAATTTCAATTTATCAAGCTTAATTAACAATAGTTCTGTTTATGAGACACAAGTCAAAGTTGAGTTCAACTGACATGCTTGTAATGATGGTGACTGTAGTGCAAGCAGTTGTAAAAATATACTAAAAGTACCTCAAGTCATTAGATATGACACTGAATAAACTTCGAAAGTGAATCTATTGCTAAATTGATGCATTTCATAAACCAGTTTCAGAGGAGAGCTGCACTGTGATCATGACAGGTCACAAGGAGCTTCTCTACTGCCAGGGTGCTCCTGCTTGAAGACCTTTGCATTTTGTCTCTGGCTATTTACTGATCCTTTTCCATTTAATTATCACTTGGCTAGCAGTCCCAATTGGTTAAATATTTCCCTGTCACTTCGTAGTCTGGTCCACTGCACCCATGTGCTTACAGCCACTTAGAGTCATCCAGGGTTTATATCATAGGAAAGAAATTGCCAGCTAAGAGAGAGAGGTGTAACTGTGCAGGAGGCAGAGTGATAAATGAGATTCTAGAGGAGGGAGTGAGAGGATATTAGTTTTAAACAGCTTCTAGAAATCCTAAAATAGACCAGAACTGGGCCACAACTAACAGAAATCATGACTGCTTGTTTGCTGATGAACAGAGGCATCACTGCTGTGAGAGAAGGAGGTTTGGCAGAGGACACCTCCTGTAGCTTTCATGTAGTTACTAGAGAAAATGATTTGGAGCTGGAAGGATCCTGGTCTCCTCTGCCAGAGTACTTGGAGTTAAGCAGAATGAGGTCAGCTTAATGTGATGGAATTCTTTAGCTGGTCCAGTGGTTTTCCAGGGGCCTGAGTCAAATTTTCTGAATTTGTGAATCTGGTGATTCATAAATCTTCTGGCTTTTATAGCCATCAGCCACAAACAGTATAAAACCTGCTTTGCATGTACAAGTGGACAGGAGGGAATTTAGGGTCAGTAGATGCCGCATGAATGGACTGAGAGACTCTGGTGTTTTTATGGCAGAGCACTGACTGAACTAAGAGGCCTCAACTTCCTACTAAGGCTTTTATTTTCTACCTTTTAGCTTCTCAGTCAATTAGCAAGGGAGAAGTGTTTAGTTTTCTTGGCTGCTGTTGAAAAGTTGAGAGTCCCCAATGCTTCTGCTGAAGGCAATGACATCAGCAGAGTCCCAGGTGACAAATCAGACACAGAAGGTTGACATTGTGATAATGGCAAATAAGACATTCTGGGGAGAAAACATTATTTGGCTCCCTAAGCAAGGCTTGACAATCACTCTTTTCACGGGTTGTCCTTCTGAAGGATGTGGGTTGCTCTGCTTCTGTCTAAGGCATAGGATATGTGTGTTTTGTGCGAATCCTTTCTACACTGATCCCTGTGTCATGATAACATGGTGCCTGCAGCAGCACCCAGCTCTCCTCCAGCCCAACACTGCGTGGCTGGGGCATCTCTGGACACCGGGACAAATGGATTATCCCACCTGGATAAGAGTTCCTGGACCTGATGAAGTAGACATAGCCTAAGAGAGGTGGTGGGGGCACAGAAGGAAAAGCAGCTTCAGCTGATAGTTTTCAAAAGCTCTTTCTCTGAACGCAACTGGGGAGGTCCACACATCCTCAATAAAACATATCTGCCCTTTTTGCAGGAAGGTGATGCCACCACTGGGGGCCTAGTTGTCCCTTTCTGAGAAAGTCCCAGTGTGAAAACATGCAGACGCAGGTTCCTACTTTACCTAGAGATTATTATTCTAAGTCAGGGCTTGGGCACGAATGTCAGGATCATGTGTTGTAATGTGTTGTTGTTGTTGTAATCTGTAATTCTATAATCATTTTTGCATGCCCCTCTTTCACAGTTCTTACTAGTTTTCTCTTCTATTCTGCTCTTCTCATTATTGATGCTCCATCATGGTCGCCAGCAAGGTTGCAGTCCTTCAGGAAAGTCCTTGCCCTGCCATGACTCCTCCATGGGCCACAGTCCTTCAGGGGTGTCCCTCCTTCCAAGAGTATGTTTCCACCTCTGTCCTCAGCAGTCTATTCTTCCCCATGTCTCCTCAAGCTCCTCCCCATATTTCCTCACATGTCCTCCCCTCACAGTTGTCACTTTTTCATAAGAGAACTTATACACAGCATTTGTTTTGTCTTCAAGGAAGGCTTTTGGCAGGCAGGCAGGTGAAGTATGATCAAAAATCCCTAAGAGCCAATGCAGGTCTTTCCTTTGGGTTCAATGAAATTTGGATTGTGCTATTATGGAATGAGTACCTCGCAGAAGAGTATATGGAGTAATTTTGACTTAAGAGTCAGGCAAATGATTTTACCAAACAACAGTGACTGGGACAGCTCAAGATGAGTGTTAACAGGCCAGGCCAGGAAGGCAGACAGGACCGAAGAGGTCAGTATTAGTGCCCAGAAAAACATTTGTAACAACAGCAATTCTCCATCAGAGTACAGGCATGTTCAGCGTATTAAAAGCAACAATGGACCTCTGAGGTGTTCAGCTTGCAGCCTGCACCAAGGCCAGATATTTTTGTAATTCAACCATATTAATGGTAGTAATTTGAAAAGTTCTTGATTCTCACTTTGGAATTAATGCAGTTTTTCAAGTAAGTTTTTCAAGTAAGACCTTAACCTCAGAAAGAAAAAGTAGGATTTTGCTAGATACAGGTCTAAAAATAAACCTTTTGGATGGTAACATATGCAGCTAACCTCACCCAAATATTCACCAAAAAGAGAATTAATCATGTCCTTTGCTGCTAGAGCAGCCCCTCCTGCACAAACTGTTAGAGAAAAGTTTGGGATTTTTTTACCTCTTCAAAAGGAAAGCCTTTTGTTTTACAACTAGATTGACCTGATGGTGAACTCAAGGCTGATGTATTCAATACTTTAAGTATTTTTAAAATCTAATCTAACCAATTTAATCAAATTTAAACTTAAATTTAATCACAACTCATCTCAGGATTCTCTTTTCTTGTCTTCCTTCCTTGTCCTCCCTATCCTGTCATCGGGATCATGCCAAGTTTTTCTCCCAGAATATTTTGCTGCTTCTGAAGTCTTAGACAGATGATAATATGTTTAAAGAAAATCCATGTATTCACTGGAGATGAATAAAAGTGCAGATGGAGCTATCTGTTATCAAGGATAACAGGTAACTTTCTGATGAAGGGAAACTGTAGTAAAAGGTATTGAAACTTCAATAGGTTAAAAAAGTGGAATGTGATTCATAAATCTGCCATCCACCCTCTTCAGTACCCAATCTCAAGACTCATGGCAGCCTTTACAGGCTTGTGGATGATCAGAATGATGCATCTCTCTGTACGGGCCTTCTGGCACCCAATTTCTCTAAGTGCCAGCAGAAGCCAGATCCAGAGAGTTTTATGAGTTCACAATATTAATGGAAATAATTCAGGCTATAAATGCAAATAATCTTCCTTTTCTCTCAGACTGAGGACACTAAAAGTAGAAAAAACATAATTGCATAATTTCTTGAAAACACCTCACAAAATATAATCCCATTATTTTCCAAGTCACTTGCAGAGCACAGGTATTCCATGAAATGTTAGGATTTTACTAAAGTAACTTCTGCTCAGGCTGAGTTCCAAGTACCATTCAGTAAAGCCATTTCATATTGTAATGGTCTTAAGTGTGTACTTTTTGACTTTTGGAGCAGTAGTAAAGATTGTCCAGAAAATACAACAATAAGGAACATCATGCTATGCATTTGAAGCACAATAGAATATGTATGATACATGTTTCCATATATTACATGAAAAAGAAATGTAGCTACTTCTCATCAGAATGAGGACCTGAGACTGTGTTTAATTCTGATTATGAGCTAGCAACATGTCCAGAATCATGTGTCTAGAGTTGAGTTACTAGCAAATAGGCTTAGAATTGAAAGTTGGTGTTGAGAGTTTTCAAACCAGTGCAGTTTCTTCTCCTCTTCCCTGTTTTCTCCTGGCTTTTCTCCTGGCTTTTGGTTACAGTTACAATTTTTCTCAGTAATCCCGTCACTATGTCCTTGTTCACTGGAGGAATGGTTGATGAGTTATGGAAAAGTATCTTTCTCCAGCCCCTGCAGGAGCTCTCACCTCCATACCTTCAACTGTGAGGTATTGCCAGGCGTACAGACAGGCAACATTTTTAAGCTCTCATTTTGATACCTGAATTTTTCTTGGCTCTTAGATTTTTGTCAAAGGAAGTCAGCTGCCTTATATTGGCTTCTAAAACAAATTAAAATAGATCTGTCCAGTTCTTCAGTGACAAAGGAGAAATAAAGTTGAATTAGGTGTTTTACTGCCAGTGTAGCTACATGTCCACTGACTTTATTTGAAAGGACAGACAGAGACAGCAGGAGATTCTTCCTGTTCCTGTACACATCGTCAGGGCTTCCTTGGTGGTTTGGGAAGATTCTGGGCACTTCAGTTATATTTGGAGACTGTGAGGAAATGAATGGTCATGTCGTGCAAATAGCTGGAATCTATATCTGTTCTTCAGGAATGGTGCAACTTCACAGAGGCATGGACAGAGAGCAGACACTTCCATAATGCAGACCTCTCTGCTATGGATGCTAACTCAGAAGAGTAAAATCCTGAAATGAGTCCTAAAAACGTCTGCCTGACACTTCAAGACATATGAATAGCTGTCTGTCTTGAAAGGTCAGTTCTGTCCTTTGATGTTTTTTGCACTTGATTATGAGGGATTGTGCAGGAAGGACAAGAAAGGCTTCAACTGTTAGAATTATTTAAAAGATCTCTTGAGAACCAAGGTCTTTATCCAGAGGATGTGAGCTTTGTCTTTTAGGATGGAGGAGACCAAAACCAGACATAACATAAAGATTTCAGAAGGACAGATATGTGTCAGACCCAACAATAAACAGAAATTCAAAGTTAACTTTAATTAAATCTCTTCCTCTGCAGTCAGAGGGGTATAGGTCCCATGGCAGCAACAGAAAGGAAGTCAGTGCCTCCACTGCTAATTTAGTGCCCTCCTGGAAGAGACAGAATATTGTTGTGCATCTGCCCTGCTCACAGGCTTCTTCCCATGGAGAGGTTCTGGCTCTTCTCAGCACCTCTGAAAGTGCCCTGGAGCCTGGTCCTGCAGCCAGACACCCTGGAAATCCCCTGAGAAGAGACATCAGGAGGCCAAGGTGAACTGGGGACCCAGTTCCTGAGGATGGGAATTGGGAGAAGTATCTGTTCAGCCCTAGCCGGTACCTGCTATCAAACAGCTGCCAAGCAGTGAAGGAAAAATCACGCAGCGTCTGTTTTCCAGAGAGCTGTGCTCATGAGCTGCAGTGTGCAAGGTCTAAATTCTCTTAGTTAAACTGTGTGTTGCAAGAAATGGGCAAAACCTAAAGTAAACAGTTTATACAGAGGTGAGCATCTGCTGATTGTTGATACACAGGCAAAATGAGTCTCTGTTTGAAAATTGCCTCATTTTGCCCTTACCTCCTGCTTTTTTTTTTTTTTTTTCATATGGTGGAATAACTGACTCTTCAGCAAGGTAGAAGGCTCGACTACTTACATTTCTACAGTGCCTTTTCTCTCCCAAACAATGTTTGCTCCCTCAGGAGCCTAATTATCACCTAAGAGATGTTAACAGCCAGATTATTGAAACTTCCAAAAGGTTTTGATCAAATACAAGCAAGACATAGTTTGTATTTTGCTGTCCTGTATTCCAGGGGCAGCTGGTCTCCTGAGGTAGTGAAGTGTGGACTAAGCTAATGAATTTAAATATGCCTCTGTTAGATCTTTTAATCATGAATGTAATTGCATCTGATAGTCTTTTTAATTTTTAAATATAGAGTATGTGATTGGAATTATTTCTTTTTTTTTCTTTTTCTTTTTTTTTTTGTCCTGAATCTCTTTCTTCTATCCTCCCTTCAGGGAATTCTCTGGCAGGAAGGCCTTGTCTTCCCAGAGTGAACACTTTAAATCTTTACTGTACTGATTCTTTCAATATTAATTTTCTGTATTAGCAATCCATTTTCTGTCTCTCTCTACAACTTCTGCTTTTATTATGTCTGGAATGAGGAGGATACACATGTAATGACAGGTACACCAAGCCCAAGCATGGAATAGGAGGAATTTACCTCTGGTTTTCTCTGTCTCTGGTGCATGCCTTTCATGCCAGCTCTGGCACTTGTCTCTACGCTGACTGGAATAACAGGATGCACAACAATCATCAGTACCGCTTTTCAGAAAGATTAATAAGGGGAATTTGAACCCCAATATCTGTGTCCCTTAGTCAACTGAGAGATGTATCTTTTCTGTGTTTGAGATAATTGATAATAAAAAACATCATCAGTCCAAACAGAGCACACAAAAGGAAACAGTGCTGGCAGTTCCTGTGATGCTAAAAGCTTTCCAGATCTCTTGATTTTGTACACACTCTCTCTTTGGGGTGAAAAAGAAACACCAAGCTGAGATCCCACAGAGTATTCAAAGAAGCAGATTGAAATAACTCTGCTATCCTCCATCTCCCATTGGCAAAATTCTCAAAGAAAATATGAAATTCTTATGTGAAGAGACATCCAGGGGATTGAATGACTCAAGGCTATGGGATACGGAGCCTCATATAACAAGATCACCAGCTCTCATCCATCCCAGGTTGGGTAGTGACTGAAAGCCTCTCCAAGCTCAGCAGTTTGCTAGTGTCTCTGAAAGAACTAACGGCCTCAGCCCAACAGACCCAGTGGGCAGAGACTTATCACAGCATGCTCTAGGGAGGTAGATTGCCACATTCTTATTTCTAAATTTACCAAACACAAGAAACTTTTTCTCTATGGTAATTGTTTTGACAGAGAGACTAAGCACATGCCTGCATTCAAAATGTGATTATTTCAGTAGAGCAGTGCTGATAAACCCCCTCTGGAAGAGAACTCACACTGGCAAGTATTCCTCTGCCTCTACAACTTAACCCATTTCCCTGGACAGAATAAGCTATACCCACAACTGTATATATAGCTACCCACAACTTTTTGCTGGCATCGCTATTTGGCTAACATTGCTCTTTTATTATTTACTTCTCACGGTACAGCCATGTCAGCAAGTTTTCCATGTAACTGAAGCCCGTGAGGCAGAAGACTCCTGGGCAGTTTTTTTAGAGGTGATGTTTCGTAGTTGAGCCTGAGGCAAAGACTCAAGCAAAAGGCTCTAGACACAAAATAGTAATCTCACAACACAAAAGCCAGTGCTCCACAGTTATGTATGCAATATCACCCGTGGGCTGCAGGCACTGCGTATGCAATGTTTGTGTAAGCAGTGAATATATGCTGTTAAATTGGAAATGTAAATACTAGTCTCAAGTACTGTAAATCCCTCTGGAAGGGAAGTTGTGTGTGCAGAGAGTTGCCTGGGGAGGATGTGTTTGTGCCACCTCTCATACTGGGTTATGCTTCCCCATTAGAGGCTGTGGTGTCTCCACCACAGTTGTGGTGACTTCAGCATAGTGTGGGGTGCTGTGGGTGGCACACTGGCATCACTGCCTCCAGCCCCAGTATGGAAAGGGAAATATTCATTATTATTGAGTTCCACTGCTGTCATCCCCCACCAAACCAATTAAGTGACATTGAACTTGTGGCTTTAATATGTAAGCCAAAACGGATCCCATGAGAATGGAGGAAAATTATTGCCCTAAGGAGAGCTCCACTCTGCTGGACCTGCTGCGGATGCCACATCCAGCAGCGGGCAGGTGCCATCTAGTGGGAGCTGGGGCAACGTCCAGCCCCGCAGCTGGGCTGGGTCTTGTGGAGAACTGTGTTTTCTCTTTGTGGTGGGATGTTGGGGTATGCAGGCTGCAATAGAGCAGCCGTGCACTTTCTTTGGAGAGATGCAAAGGGTTTTTCTGAGTTGAAAGCAGCACTTTGGGGAATTGCAACATACACTTTTATGCACATAATTAGACTGCCCTGCAGTAGAGCTAGCTGCAGAGGAGCTTGGTTGCCTTTAAGCCAGCTAGGTCAACCTCCAGAGTTACATGGAAGGCAAGGCGCTAACATTGGCCTGTTGTTTTGTTTCTTTTAAACAAACGAACAAACAAAAAGTCTCCTAGGATTTATTAATTCAAAAGCTGCTTTTTAAAATTACATTCAACACATTGCTGCTTTTCTGGTAGTCAGAAGTGGTCCTGCTAGCCCAAGGGCAAGGGATCTTATTTACCATTCTGAGAAGCAGAAGAACCCATGGTTTGTTAGGGCATGACAGCTGTTTTTCACAGTTGGGGGTGCTGTTCCTGTGAAATACCCACTCAGTATTTCACTGGACCTTGCTTTCACTTAGATTTGCTAACTCACCCTCATAATGTATTGATCTAAGTGATCACCCAACAGAGGATCCTGTGGTTTTTGAACTCTTTAAGACTCAAATGTCCTTCTGAAGACCAAAACCACGAGTATGCTTTATGATTTCTGTGAGTGCAGCTAAGAGGAAACAAGAGGATTCCTGCAATTAGAAATAGCTTTGCTGTTCCTTGCCCCTCTCTTGGCAGCGCCTGGGACAGGTCACTGTCAGAGACAGGATGCTGGCTGGCCTAGACAGATCAGTGATGGATTTGGAGCAGACCTTTCCAGCACAGCTCAGCTAATGAATTTTACAGTCTTTGTTAGCTTCCTCAGCATGGTAATTCACTTAGGAGAGAAACTGTTTCTGTGACCTAGACCATCACTTTGACAGTTCCTGCTGGATATTTCTGTGTGCCTGCTTTAAACAAACTGCGGCCACTGCTGAGGTTGGCAAAGAGTACTACTGCTGTTTGATTTAAAATACCATCACCTCGTACTCTGCATGTTACATATTTTCCTTTTCTTTAAGAGACAGTATTAACAAAAGCATTAATTGCAGGCCAGCTCACGCTGTGTTGTTCTCAGGCTCAAGCAAAAGAAGTTGAAACCGAGAAGTAACCTACTGTTTTCAGATCAGCAATTTCTGAAAAAAAATGAGCAGTGATGCCCTTGAAGTCTCCAGTTGTACTGTCAGGGAGGGCTGGTGTTGGTTAGAGTTACAGCATAATGAATACTCACCTCTTGATCAGACTGCAGCCTTTCCTGCTGCCTCAGCCCATCCACTGTGTTGTTTTGAAGACTAAACTCAGAGCACATCCTAGGGTCTGACTCTGGGTGCTTTGCCCCATGCAGAATGCACTGCAAATGGGCTTCCCAATGCTGGCACAGCCTGCGTGACACCAGCTGCTTTATGCTACATAACCTTTGATGGAGTTTTTGCATGTGGCTTTTAGTAATGCCTTGATTTCCCAGGAAAAAATGTGCTTTATACAGATCCATATATGCATATAGATGTTTGGTGGTTAATAATTGAACTTGAATATCTCAAGGTTGACAGCATGTCTTTCAGCTTTAAAGAAGGGTCACTGTAATAGGAAAATGGAATGTTTTCCTGTGCTAAAGATATATTTTTCTTCCCTAGCTAATCCCAGTGTCTGCAGCTGCTGTCTGGATATCACCTCCTAAAAGGCAGGGAATGAACCTCTGAACATCTGTAGCAACTACATTAAGTGGCGTGGTTTATTGTAGAATTATGGATGATGATGGCTGGATTACTGAATTGTAAATCAATCAAAGGCATTCTGATGATATTCTAAACCATGAGAGAGAGAGAGAGACTCATGGAGGAAGAGACAGTGATTTATTGCACCAACTGCTAACAGATCCATCCCTAGTCATTTTTATCATTATTTTGTAAATATTTCAATCCTTCATAAAAGTGAATTTAAAAAAAGAAATCTCTAATGATGATAAAGTTTTTCTGTAATGAAAATTGACACTGCTGCACTGTGATTTCTGGTGATAGGAAAGTGGAGAATAAGGAACTTCAGATACATACATTTCACAATAAATTAGTTGAACAATTGCCTTTATTTAATTGTCTTTTACAAGCAAATGAAGGGAGCTTGTTCCTTTTTATTCTTAAATCTTTTCCTTTGAAAGTGCCTCACACTTATCTGTAGTTTTAACCCAGGATTTTGAATGCTTAGCAAGTCATCAATTTCCAAGGCATTAGCAACACAGACAGGATTTATTTCAATCTCTGCAGTTGATTCTTTGATCCAGGGTTTGCTTAAGTGCATTCCAGTGCAATTAATTAGAAAAACAGTATAAGGCAGCGGCAATACCAAGTGATCTTAACTGTAAAAGTGACTGATTAGTAGTTCTGCTTTCTTGAGGATTATCTATTTGTTGCTTGACAGCATCTGATATTCCTGAGCAAGTTAACTGAGAAGAGAACACTTTGATACTCTTCATAAGCCACTAATATGACTGCAAGAAAAGAAGTAATGTGGGAACCTCTCCCACCACTCGTTTTAAGAAAGAACTGTTAACGAGAATTGGGGTCAGTCACATATCCCATGCTGTTGGATATATGGCTCTATGTAGGTCACAGTGGTCTGGGGGGGACAACAAGGAGCAGGTTGAAAGCTTGTGGGTAAGGATTAAGGGGGATGCCAGTATGGGAGACTGTAGTAGGTGTATACTTCAGGCCACCTGTTCAGGATAAGGAGGCTGATGAGGTCTTCTACAAGCAGCTGGAAGTAGCCTCACAATCACAGGCTTTGTTTGTCATGGGGGACTTGAATTACCCGGACATTTGTGGGGAAAGCTACACAGCCAGACACATGCAGTTCAGTAGGTTCCTCCAGAGCATTGATGATAACTTCCTAATGCAGGTGTTGGAGGAGCCGACAAGGAGAGGACTGATGCTGGACCTTGTACTGACAAACAGAGAGGGTCTGGTAGAGGATGTGAAGGTAGGAAGCACCCTTGGCTATAGTGACCACGAGATGGTGGTGTTTAGAATTACAGGCAGTAAGCACAGTGCCACAAGCAGGATTGCTACCCTGGACTTCAGAAAGGCCAACCTTGGCCTTCTCAGGGAACTGCTTGGAAAAGT
>JANHGL010022552.1:12827-40707 GCA_024611195.1 Ceyx melanurus | reverse complement strand
ATATTTAGTGTATTCTTGAGTGTTTTTGTAGCAACATACGGGCTTTTAAGATGGTCATCTTTAGTTTTGCTGAGATGCCATTGTCAGTGAAATCTGTAGGAGAAACCATATTTTGTAGGCCACTGCCTGCTTTCTGCTGCTGTTTCTGTCTGGAGAACCACTTATCTCATCATGCTTCTGGCATATCTGAGGCTGCACCCTGCCAAAATCTGAAAGTGAAATAAACCATAAAAAAATGTCAAATTCTGAAAGTGCAGACCAAGGTCAAGTCTAGCAAAAGGCTAGACTTGGAAAATCAAGCACTTTGTCTTTTCCTTCAGAGCACACACAACCAGTTTAATGGCTGTGTTTTATCTGTATATCCCATTAGTGCAGCACCAGACAGCCAAACGTGGCTCATGTCCTCAGCACGTATGTTCATTCTCCTGCCCTTGAGGGGGCATAAAACCACAGCAGCCCCTGGATCCAGCTGTTCAGTGCACATCTGGGGATGGAGAAGGGCTCCAGGCTGATCCCGGAGGTAGTGCAGCCGGTGCCATCTGGGAGCTCCCCTCCCCAGTGGTCTGGGTCCTTGCACCCCTGGGGAGGGCTCCCACCCCAGCCCAGTGCTGGTGCAGAGGAGGGAGTGTCCTCACACACTCCTGCTCTTGTTCAGGGACTTCTTTTTCCAAAAGCCAGAGATTGAACCTCAGGTCCCCAAATGTTGATAGCAGCCATCTCTCACCTCTTCTTTAAACAGGGTGTTCTGCAGACTTAGAGTGCATGCCATGCTGCCTTCCAGCTCCTTAATCCTCTGTAAATTTGCTTCTGACAGCTGCTGCCAAAATCCAGTGTGGCACTTGCACAGCACATGCTTCTCCAGTAGTGAGCACAAAGCTGCTTCTGTGCAGAGGGAATGTGTTGCAAGCCCGTGAGTGGCACACTGTGAGTGCTGAAGATTATGAAACATATTCTGAAATTGAGCAAGCTGTGAACACTTCATTTTGAGAGACAGTTGCATTAGTGCTGTCATTTTGCTTGGCCAGTGCAAGCAAACCTGGGTGCATCCACGTAGCACATGTGGAACAAAAACCAGTGGCGTGGCAGCAGTGCTGGGAGCTCAGAGGAAATATTTCAGGCATGCACTTCAACACTCTTCTTGGCTTTTATAAAACCCCGTGAGCTTTATTTGTTTATTTGTACTTCTCTCATGGACTAAACTGACCTCAAAGCATAGCATGAAGTTCTATTCATTGATCTCCCAGGGCATGCTCTCTCCATGCCCAAGAGTCAGGTCGTGGCTCAGGACAGCTCGTAGCTCCAAGTGGGAAAAACTTGCTGGAAAAGCAACTGTTTCTGTCTGTCTGTGCCCAGATGCTCCTGGGAAGTCACTGAGTCCAGAGAGCATAGAGCACACATATTGAGTCTTACAGTTTTAATTCCTAAGGAAAAAAGGACATGTTTTTCACATATTTTTTTATTTTAAGTGAAGTGTGTTAAGTGGTGTGTCTCATTTCTCACCAAAGCTAGTGCTGAGCAAGGAATTAGTCACTGACTTTCCACACATCCAGCTGGGAGCTGGGTCTGGAGACCAAACCACCTTTGCCCACAGCCAGCGAGCAGTGATTCAGACAAGTGAGAATGTGTCTCCCAAAGGGACTCCAGTTGTGAGATGGCAACTCTATCTTGCTTTTTGATAAAAGACTGAATTATGTCTTTCCTGCTAAAAATGGTAAAAAAGTGTTTTTAGTCCTGGGTGGTGCTCTAATTAGTTCTTTGCTAACTCTGCTTTATTGCTGGCAGGGATTGTTGTTGAGTAATTACAGGGTTCCTGTGAGTCTGGCTTGCATTCACTCTGTGGTGCACCAAGAGTAAGGAAATGAGATGTGTCAGTGCTATGGATTTATTTTACCATAGAGCATTTTGTATTACAGGCAGTTTTTTGCCTGTAATATTACAGGCATGAATATTACAGTTATTTAGTACAATGGTTTTAATGGCTGGAAGCAGACCTAGGTGAGCTGCAGACTGGAAAACCAGTATTTTCACTACATTGCAAGTCTGTTCTCTTCTTGAAGGAGCACATAACCCCCCCCAGCCTTCTGCAAAGAAATGTATGGAAAGGAAACTAGAAACCTTAGCCAAAATGCTAAAAATAGCTACACTAATATAGCCAAGTTGTCTGTTTCTTCTTCCCTCCAGGATGGTGACTAGATGTTTATGTACAGCTGTCACGTAGAAATTGCTTCAGCCTGATTTCCTCCTGTTGCTCTGCAGCTTTCACTGCAGGGAGGAATGAACAACCAAAAAAACAAAACCATTATTTGTGTGAAGAAAAATCCTGGAAGTATTTTAATTGAGATGTGCAAAAAATTTTGGTTCATGTGTAAAACCATTTGCTCTCTCGTCTTCTCCTCGAGTTCTCAAAGCGTGTTCAGATGTGTGTGCAAAGGGTATAGAAAAAGTCAAGATGCAGACAAGAATTAAATTATTCAGGAGGCAAACAAGAGTTAAATTATTCAAAGATCTGCACTGTAGCAGTTAGGAAATGTAAATATCCTTCAAATTCTGGCCTTTGAGTGGATAATTTTGATAGTGAAAGTTCTAACTGTTGAGTAAAATGAGCCCAAAATTCCATCCTGTGATGGGAACAGCTGTCTGAACAGCAGCTCCACTGCTGCTGCAAAAACCCTGCCATTTCACTTTCCCACAGCTAGTGCTGTTTCTGTGTTGGACAGAAGTGTTTGGCTGACACGTGCATGAAAAATGGATGCCTTAGTGTAGACAGAGTGAAGGAAGAATTCTCTTTTTTTAGGGAGTAACTGTTTCCTTTAGTCTCTTTGTTTTTATCATTACTCTGTAAAGATAAACATATAGCCAGTTAATTAGTGCTCTGGATTAGATCACGCTGGAACACCAGTGGGATGCCACTGTTTGTACATCCCTGCAAGGTCAAATCCAGGGGTAAAATGTAGTTCCCAGTAACATCTTGACATAAACAGATGCTGTTTCTTCAGTAACAGCAGTAGAATCAACCACTGAAGGTCACCTGGTCCAGGGCAAGGCTGCTCCATCACATCTGGAACTCACACAGGATCCAGCCAGCTCCAAAAAGGAGAATGGACTAAGCTCAGAATGCACAGTGAAAGAAAATAATATATTGGTGCTTTTTAATTTACTAATTTTATTAATTTACTGACTTTTCATTTCTACATACACTCATAAGAAAACATCCTGGCATCTCGTTAGTAATAAATGGCAGCTGGAAGAAAGCTTTAAACAGATACAAGTGTTTGATGTTAAATTCTTTCAGAAATAATAATCATAAAAAAACAGATACCCACAAATTATGTTAACAGTCATTTGATAAATGATTTTTCACTACAGTCTCAAGGCATGATGAAATAATAATGTTGATATACTTCAGTGCTAATCAAGAACTATGAAGTCTTTTTCATGAATACATCAAAATCTTCTCTCCAAGGGGTATTAGTTTCATGTTAATGTTGAATGTTTAATATAAACTCACAGCGTGAAGACCACCTTGGCTGGGTAGGGATTCTCTGATGTATATCTGATTGCCACATGTAATTCAGCCTCTACAGCACATGAAGGGTATAATCACAGAGTAATTAACAGGTTGATAAGGAATTCTCTTTTGTTGTACTTATCTGCATCATTCAGAGAGAAAGTTTATGATTGCATCATGTGCTTTGGGGTAGTGTTTACAGTTACGTCAGATGATAACAGGAATTCTCCTGCTTTCCATCACACCTTCCATCTGACAGGCTCCAGTGACTGCCTGAGCAGTGAACCTCAGTACTGCACACAGGCACCTCTGTCTTCAACTGCACTTAGAAGTGGACTGAAGGATCTGCTGCTGCTATCAGTCCTATCGACCTAATCAAAGAGAGTAACACTCAAAATTCCAATTATAAAGTTCCATCAAGGTATTTGGAGTGGTCCAGTGGAGTTGATAGAATATGTACTTCCTATTAGCTACACCTCTTTTGCTGAGACTAAAGGGAGGAGGGATGGGTGTTCTTGTCAGCTCTCAGTATATGTATTGTTTGAATTTTATCTAGCTCATAAATCTGGTTATGGCTTCAGCTGGTTAAAGTCTTCTCCTTGCTGCTTGTCACAAACTGCTGCAGCATTCTTGTGTGCAGCTGCCACATTTCATCCTGATGCAGCTGCATCTCACTCAGGGATGGAGTGATCCCTATATATAACTTCAGCATCAGATTTTATAACCATTTAAAGTGCCTCAAGTTGAGATGTGGGATGCAAGCTATTGTTTTATGACTGTCATCACAGAGAGCTGCATTGTACACATCAATTGTAGGCTAAGGACAAAAGTCGTTGTGAAGTGATAATTGATATCAGGAAAGATGTTGAGGCTCGGGGGGGATTTAAAATCCAGTTGAAAGAATTTAAAAGGAAGATGTCCAAACAAACAAACAAACGAAAAAGGAAACAAAATAGCATGAAATAATGTTCTGTAAACTGAGGGGACATAGAGTAGAGCAGATAGCAAGAGTACACTCAAAGGTTAGGACCTGTGTCTCTGGTTTTGCTCACATAGCTGAGCCATGTAACGAGGCTGTGACTGTTAGTGGCTGCCTGCAGGGGCAGAATCAGGAGTTCCTTGCCATTGGGATGCTATTTGCAAAGCTGCCCTCGTGTTACTGGGTGAGGAAAACCACTGTGTTGTATTTCTAGCTCTGATGATACCTAGATGTGAAAAATATCAACACAGGCACTGTTTGCAGAGGTGCAAAGCTGCTGTTCATTTCAGCCTACTGGTTTTAACAGTATTACATTATTTAGGAAAGAAATTCAATGTTATCCTTTTAACCCAAAGGAGACTTAACTCCTTGGTGGAATAACACACCTTTCTTCTTGGGAAATGCAGCCTTGATCAAGATGTGAGTGAGATGAGAAGTCTCCCAGCTAGGCTGTGCAGAATTTGGTTGCAGCAGGGAACAAAACAATTGTCACAGTGCTGGAAAGAAGCATTTTTTATATTCCCAGACTCTATCTGAGCAATAGAAGTGTCAGCAGCCCAGAAGAAAAAGTGATAGAAGGGGTCATCTATCCAGGAGAAAAATTACTGTCATAAGACTGTGTTCAGTTTGGTTTCACTGATTGCATTCTGGAGAACACTGTTCCAGGTCTGTGGTAGCAGCACTGAGCAGTCAGGTAAGACTCAGCTCAGCCCTGGGCCACTCGTTTCCTGACCCCAGCGTCCCTTGGCAGTGAATCTCACTGATTATATTACAAATAATGCCTTTTCAGCTCACAGTGCCTTCCTTCTTTTTCATTCCTCTTGTTTTATTAATCTCCACATCCTTGTGCTACAAGGTGGAGTGAAAATAAGTTCCCAATTTCTTATTTTTTGTGCTCCAGATTTTGTACCCTTTTATCACAACCCTTCCTTATTCATCTGCTCTCCAAGGGAAACATTCCCAATCTTTTTATCTATCAGCAGAGGAGATTTTTTTTCATGCCCATAAATAACCATGCTTCTCACATTCAACCTTTCTAACAAGTCAGAGCATGAGTAGACATCATCTGACTGTTATTCACCAAGTATAAAGAATTACATATAAAGAAATTACTCATGAGCTTGACAGCATATTTTTCTGTTGACATTTGAATTATATTCAGCCCCAGTAGTTTGAAAAGTCCATATTATATTGTATTATTACTATTGCCACAATATTCTGGAAAAGCTTAAGGTCTATTAAAGTAACATTTTGACAGCTTTATTTGGTCCTTGCTTGAAAAACATAACGCTGCCTCTAATAGTAATTATATGGCATGATATAAAATCATTCCAATGAAATTCCTCTTCTGAAAACCTTATTATCGGGATTTATTGAAGAGCATGCACCACAGTGTAGTAAAATCATGTAAATTCATTGCATGCTTATGTTTTATTCTATTTTATGATATATTTGCACTATAAATTGCAGTTTCACAGGCGCACGGTCCAGTCACCTGTGTGCACAGAAAGGAGGTTTAACTGAGCATCTCAGGTTATGTTTTAAGCTTTATAATTCTCCAATCTTACACGAGGCTGAAGCTGGTTAGTTGAGGAGATCCCTCAGAAAATGAGACTGATCATCTCCTCCAAGAAGACACGCTTGAGGAGCAAAGATTTGAAGTCAGAAGTTGATCAGGCAGTCATTTTTGACTCTTTGTGGTGTGTTGCAAACCAAAACCAAAATCAACAACAAAAAAATTCCACCCATTGCAACCTGAGATTTTTTATCTCTCACTTGGGCTGCAGGAGGATTCCTCAGCAAGCTCCAACTGCAGAAAACACTGCAATATGATGAGTGTGTAAGAGCATGGAATGGTAGCATTCTCCATCACACACAGCCTGGTAGTTTTCTTCCAGGCCAGAATGCGCACACATCTGTTCTGAGTTGCAAAGTACATTTTCAAATGGCCTTGGTTCATCTGTGGCTCATGAGTCGAAGTAAGTAAAATAAAGAGTAGAAAGATTTGTCCTTTTTCCAGGCATTTAATAAAACTCTTCAGTCTCCCTGGCACACAATGGAGATGTGCTTTCAGCACACAGATGTGCAGCAGCGAGAGACACGTTTTGTGCAGGCTGCTCATTCCTTGGGGCAGGGAGAACTGTATGTACTTTCATGCTCCTTCTTATGGACTCCACACGAGCTGATGTCAAAGCAAATGGAGACCTGGTGCTAAATCCTTCCTTATTGGGGTTTTTCGTACGTAGATCTTATATTCTGAATTTTGATTCCTGCAACAATGTGCTGGCGTGACTCGGTACTTAGGGGAGCAGGCAGGTGTGTGGGGGACATACTGCAGAGCATAGTCAAAGCAGCTTTGTGGTGAGCTTCAGCAGGGTGAAGTCATTGGAGGTAAAATGAGTGAGCAGAATTATGTGGGCAAAAATTTACACCAGCATCTCCTACCTGTAAAAATGAATTTAAGTAGAAAATAGATTTACAAGTGGATTTATTTACTTTTTTTTTGCATGTATGCAAAGCAGAACACGCAGAAGAGCAACTAAACCTGATTTTCTTTTTCCAGTTTTATTGCTTGTTTTATATTTAGGGCTTTGTGTTATGTCTGACTAAATTTTACAACCACAAATGTGCCAAAACTCTTGACTGGTTCATTCAGGTTGAATAATAAGCAACATAAAATGCCTACTTCTTTCTGCACCACCTGCACACTCCATTCCTTAGTGTTTGCAAATCTGAGATGCAGATACGTGCTTGGACTTTGATCTTATAAACCAGAACTGTTCCTAGTAGATCCTGGTGTAGATCTGGGCAGCAAGATGATGTTGCCCAGGCTTCCTCTCAACCCACATTTAATTCACTGGCAGTGATTTAAAATTAAAAATTAGTGCCCAGAGACCTGCACTCAGCTTCTCCTGGCACAATAGGACTTTGAAACAGCTAACACCTGAGCCTCTCTGTGATTGTCCTATGATTAAACTAGGTGTTAATGAGAAATAACAAGGGAGACCTTTTGTCTTTGTTGTCAGAGATCGAGGCGAAGGAGGCGTGCGAGTGGCTGCGTGCAGCCGGCTTTCCCCAGTATGCTCAGCTCTACGAGGGTGAGTCCAGCTTTCTCCTCTCCTCTCAGTACTGCAAGTGACCTGGGCCCTTGCCAGCTGAGCCTGCAGGCAGCCAGCTCCCATCTGACCGAGCTATGGCCATGGCTGGCTGCCTCACAAAGCCTCAGCTGCTGGAGTCACACCAGTGCCTAAAGAAAAGCAAGATTCTTGCCCTCATGGCCATGGGAAGAAATAAAAAGAGAGACAGATTGTGTAAATCTCAAAGGTTAACAAAAACAAGTACAAAAAATCCAAATACATAGGTTTCTTCTTTTTTTTTTAACCTCCTAAACTCTGTCTAAAGTAAAATTGAAAACACTGGAAGTTACTAAAAAGAAGACTGAAAACTCTGGAATGTTCCCAAAAGTGAATAATTTGAGCTGTGTTTTACATTTGCAAAGAAAAAAAAAAAAGCCAATAATTTGATGCTGACTCAAAGGAATTGGCTGTGTCCTCTTCCCAGCTGTAAGGTTGGTGCCCAGGGAAGCAGAGGGCACACTGAGTGCTTGCACCACTGCTGCCTGCAGGAGCAGTTGGGGACTGAGGCTGGGAGTTTCCTGCTCTTCCTAGCTCAGTGCTGAGAGGGAAACTGCAGCTGATCCTTCTTCTTCCCAAAGTGCAGATTGTCTCTGCCAGAGACCCAGAGCCAGCTCAGGCCCACTCGGGCTTATTAGCTGAAGCACAGCTCTGCCAAAGGCTGCTGGACACCTTCCAGGGTCAGCTTGGGTCTGGAGGCAGTAGGGCTCCACACACAGAGCAATGGCCAGGAAAGCTTGTGGGTCAGAGCCAGCTCCTCAGAGAGCCAGCTCCTCAGAGAGCCAGCTCCTCAGAGAGCCAGCTCAGACAGCTTCCCTCCCCTCACGTGGGGCTGAGAGCAGGGGGAGCAAGATGCCAAGGACACCCCTGTGGCATCTGATGGGCAGCTGAGGGCCCTCAAAGCATAGATGCTGCTCCTGCTGTGTGCCTGGGACCAGGAGCACCATGCAGAGATGCTGAGGTGGTTCTGCAGGAGCTAGGCAGGTTCTGTTGAAGCCAGCAAGGAACTGAGACTACCAGGTGCACCAGAGCAAAGTGGACATAGAGGGCTGTCTACCACAGTGCTCAGCAGGACTTTGATCTCTGCCTTGCACTCAGAGTATCCCAGATACTGACTGTCCCAGAGAGAGGAAAGCCCAGTCTGCTGAACTGAAAGGGGTGTTCCCCCCAAAAAGAACCTGTGCTGGGCTTCCCCAGTTCCCATAGAGTCAGCAGCTCTCCAGGCAGCCTGTGTCTGAAAACAAGGTCCCTTCTATAGGCATCTATTATGTCAGTGTTAGCACTAGTGTCTGAAAGGGCTGGCTGGAATTCCTGCATCCCAGCATCCTGCTGTGGTACCTGAGCATGGCAGAGCAGGCTGGAGAGCAGCCACAGTGCCGGAACCCATCCCACCACCACAGAGACCCCTAAGGTGCTGCAGCCATGTCACTTCTCATTACAAATGTCAGCTTCCAGCACACCAGTCCGGCTTTTTAACTAAGATTGAGAGTAACAGTTCAGCTCGGGGTTTTTCTCTCTGTTATTTGAGTGATCTTTTGTCCAAAGTCATTGTTATTGGGACCTGTATGAAAAGCAGAAAGTTCTGTCAATCTCCAAAGAGCTCATGGAGACACCGTGATGTGAATGGAGAACTTTGTTGCTCATGTGGATGGAGACAGTGCACTTGTAATTCCCTGATCTCATTTGTTTGTGCTGGGCACTAGGAAGCTCAGCTAACAATTCAATATCTCATTAAAGCAAAAATGAAATAATCTTGCTCTCTTATTGGTGTGCAGGACGTTCAACTCTACCTTTAACAGAAAAAAAAATCCAAAAAAACAAACCCGAAACCTGACTGAAAGGGTCACAGATAGAGCTGGAAGGGACCCAGAGCTGGGTGAAATCAGTCATACTAGATTTCCATGAGCAAGCACGTGCAGAGCAATTAAGATGAAGATAATATATTTTCATTTGAATAGCAGGTAGTCATCTTACTGTTGTGTCTCCTTTTCCAGACTCCCAGTTTCCCATTGACATTGCTGCAGTGAAGAAAGATCATGATTTTCTTGACAAGGAGCTTGTAGAACCTCTTTGCAGGTAAATAATACCTAACATTTCTTTTCTGATAAAATAAAAACGGGATCTATTTGTTACTGTTAGCACAGCAATAGAAGCAGCAGCAGATCTCCCTGTGAATTCAGCAGTATCTGTAATGTCACCATTCTGAATTCATACTCTTCCAGAAAATGCTGAAGTAGGGCCCTCAGCACATTCACAGAAAACATCATGTGATTTGATAAGACCCAAATCTTAGACTTGAAGCTAAGAAATTAAGAAAGAACTAGCAGTAGTAGAAGCAAATATACTGTATAAGTGAGAGCTACATTTAAATTGCACATGAATAATTCATATGGCCAACAACAGCAGAAAAGATGATACTTCTTACACAGAATTCAGCAAATACTTTCTCTGGCAGCAGACGAGGTTTTCGTGCTGATGGGATTCCCTTGGTACTCTCCTTCTGGCACCAGTAAACAGAAGTGGGACCAGAACCCCCCAGTACTACAGCCCCTCCCAGAGGTCCTGTGTTTGCTGTTTATCTAGCTTTTCATACTCTGCCTGTGATGAATATACAGCATTCATTGCTCACATACTGTCCCCAAGGACTCAAGGAGCATCAGTTCTGTGGCAGTTGTGCAAAACCACACTACAGAGGCATTGTTCCCCTCCTCTTTCTCCCGGACTCATCTCAAGCTGAGTTATGCTCCCTCCTCTTCAGCAGGGACAAAGGATCATCTGGCCCCTAACCAAGCAGGCTTTAGTACATGTTATGAGAACTTTCACAACACTAGCATCAAGATACTTGCACAGAATCTCTTTCCCTTTCTGCAACTGTGGCCAGAGTCATCAGAGAGTGTATGCTGTTCACTGCACATCTCCCAGTGCATGGCAGGGATTAGTGAGTCTGTGACAGGCCTGCAGGGAGGACTGATGAGAACCATAGGAAACAGGGCTGGAACAGAGTTCCTCTAGTCCCTCCATCCATCCTGGGGGATCCAGGTAATTCCTGGGCTTAGCTGCCAGAATACTTTCCCCAAACCCCCTTGCTTTAAGCAAGACCTGTTGATTCTCCTTCCATCTGTTAGAGGGAGCAGTGCATTATCTCTCTAGAGCAGCCTCTGTGTCTGAAGAAAAATCATTAGGAAGCACTCAGATACTTCCATGGGTGCTCTCAAGGATGCTGAGGAGCAGAATAACTTGTGATGATCTGCTGCTGGTGAGAGGGATTGCTGTTCCCAAGCCAAGAGAAACCTTCTTTCCACACACACATGCATCCCCTGCTCCAGCTTGCCATGGTGGGAGACACACTTTGCTGTAGTTTGGGAACTGCAAAGTGGCAGGAGGTTGAGATCCCTCCCCTCTGCCCTTTCCTACAAAGCTGAAGGGCCATGCATCAATGCAAGTGTGTCTGTCCCTGTCTCTTCCTGGGAGAGCAGAAGGTGAGGTGCATCAGAGACACCTCTGACAATTACACTGGGTTTATATATTTATGAGGGTTTGTGAGCTGAACAGCTACAGACTGGGGCTTCTTTGCCTCTTTTATTGAAAGATGGCATTTTGAAAATAAACTAACAGCTCAAAGATGCACTTATGTGACAAAATGCTTTATATTAGCCTGAATCAAATGACACTGCTGAGACTTGTAGTACAGAAGCATAGACACAGATCTTTCCAAATGTTTTTATTCAAAGAGAAAGGCTTTATGACTGTCTAGTCATCCCCTCTAATTATTTAATTCAGAAGACACCACCTGTCAACTTATTTTTTTTTTTGTAGGGAGTTTTTAAACAGCTTAGATCTCAGAAAGGAGAAACACCTCATACACTAGCCAGGCAGATACACAAGTATTATGTACAGGTTGTGCTTTCAGATTGCAGACAACTTGCTGTCACTCAGCAGCTCCAAACCCTTGGCTGAGAGCAACCCATGAAAAAGCAGTGATGCCCCATGTCAAGATTAGGCTCAGCAGCAGCAGTACACAGAGTCAGCTGCTGCCCACAGCACCAGCATCAGCACTGGACTGGATATCAAACAAACACCCTCCAAGTTTTGCAGTGTGCTGGCAACCCTCTGACCACTCTAGATGATTTTCTGCCCTTGCTTTGCTCTGTGGTGCCTTAAGTACAAGGTGCATTCCAGTATGTTGTAGAAGAGCCAGAAGCTGTGGTACACTTCTCATGGAACAGAAAGATTTAAAAAAAAAAAAAGTGATTTGGGTTGTTCTTATTCCCATATACCCTGATTCACAGGTCAGAAGAGAGTCTTCCATTCTTCAGACACCCAAAAGTGACCTCAGAGCTATGCATGACCAAGCCTTCACACTGACTAATACTGTATTTAGCCCCCAGTGCTGAACAAAATGAGTTTCTCATTTTTATTTGTAGGACGGTTTTAAAGCTGGAATGCCAGAGTGGATAATCAGTTTGAGTGGAGTTATAGCTCTGTATAGTAATGGTTCCAGCATAAACACTGAATTTCTCTGCTCTTTTTGGGTTGAAATCAGACTCTCAATTTCATTTTATAGTCAGGTTTCTTATAGCACTGCAGTGTACAATACAACATAAGGCACAAATGAGAGGAACCCTTTCTTTCCTAAGGCAGCTGGTAGGATTTCAGTCAGAAAGCCCCAAGATCCCATGTTGTAAAAGGTCTCAGTGACCTTTGTGAGATATTCTAACACTCCTGCTGTTCACAGTATCATCTGAAAATTTGGCAAAGACCAAATTGGAGGCCTTTGAGTTAGAGGCCCACTGATTGCAGTCAGATTTTACTGCGTAGCAAACAACAGAAAATTGCCATGCAATCTGCAGGCAGATGCCTTGAGCCTGCCAAAGCAGTAATGGGCATGAGCATTTTCTGTCTGGATCTCTGTCATTCCCAAAGCAGCAGCAGCCAGCTGTGCTCTGGGAGCTCTGGTGGCTGCTGTGATGGAGGGTGATGGGTCAGCTCTCAGAGCAGCTTGTCTCCAAGGACAGAAAGGTAGAACTTTACCCAGACTCTTGCTTTTCCCATGAGAAGTTGTCCCAGGTGATCCTTGAGGGCCCTTGCAGCCTGGTGTGCTATGAATCTGTGCTTCTGCTGTGACAGTCAGGCTGGAGCCCTTTGGAAATGTGTCTGCCCCTCTGTTTGGAACTGATAACATGCAAATTTCAACACTTTGCACTGAACATTATTCAGCCCCAGGGCACTGAGAAAATGCAGCTTGGGGTTGAGAAATTCCACGTCTGGGCAAAAGATGAACTTTGCAGTAATAAATGCAATCCCAGAGGAGGGTCTGTGGGCAGATGACTGAAGATACAGCAGGAGAGCCACGGAGTCTCAAATGTATTTCAGGAACATCACTACCAGGCGTGTGGGGTTGCTTGTGCATGCATTACACTCACAGTAACATGATCAGCACAGGGCTTTTCTGCTATGACATAACAGGTTTATTGGAGTGAGTATTTTATCTAAAACTGAGTGGCTGTTATTTTACAAGGGAATATTTTTTTAAGGAAGACCCACATTTGGTGGGCTAGTTCTTTTCTAACAGTGGCAATTTGAAAGGATTTATCATAGTAGACATTCTGGGGAGTAATCTATTAATACCATCATGTTAGAAGGCAACTCACCTCTTTCTTCTCTTGTCACTTCTCCACTCACCGGGGGTGTTTGTTTATACCTGTCCATTGCCAAGTATTTAAATGACTGAATGAAAAGCAATGTATAAAAGCTGGCTATCAACTCACACCAAGCTAAGATTCCCTTCTAATGAAGTGACCTTATATCCTGGAATATGACTAGTATGATTTCTGAAGCTTGCTGTATGCAGTTGGCACCCAACAGGCAAAGCAAGGCTTTTGAAGGTAGGAAAAGTGATGCCCTTTGGTCAGAGGTTTAATCTTTTGCATGTCCTCTGCCTTGCAGACGACTGAACACACTGAACAAGTGCGCCTCAATGAAACTCGATGTGAACTTACAAAGAAAAAAGGTAAGCAAACTTCATTAAATGTGCTGCTTTTGGGATAGTACCTCCCCAAGTTAGCCTTTCAGTTAGTAATTCTCTTAAAAGCAAGTTAAATGTATTTTGTATGTATGTTGTCCTAACTCAAACTGACTGTGTCACTGACTTGCTTAGAACAGTTTGGTTTGTGTCCATGACCTTGTGTACTTGTGCTTAAGCAGAGATGCTGGAGTGTGCAAGAGACAGAATTGCAAACAAATGTAAGTCAGCACTGATTGTCCTCTGGAAATTGTGTTTAGTTCCTTTCTCTTCAACAAGTATTTTGGGTTTGGTGTGAGGCTGGTTTGATTGCTTGCTTGCCTGAGTCTTCAAGTGTCTAGTTATATTGGAAGATTTTATCATCATCTTTGCTTTTTATTCATTTCTTCTGCCACATTACCTGTTCTGAATGGACTGGAGCTCTCAGCAGATGACCATTCATTTGCTGTGGAAGTGACACTGCCCTGTAGGGTATTCTTTCTGGGGGACAAATGCTAGTTTGGTTCATGAGGCCAGGGAGAAGCAGAGCACAGAAAGATGCAGAGACAGGGAATGAAGGAAACCTCAGGACAAGAGATAACAGGGCAACTGAAAGTAGAAGAGAATGTGGAGGAGAGAAGAGGGGATAGAAACTGCTGAGAGAAGGAAATGTAAAAGCTGTACATTGGGTCTGAAATGAAACACTGCACTTTTTTTGCTGTAGATATTGCCTTTCCTAATAGTCTCTGTGGTGATCTGAACAGAAAAATGCAAATTCAGCTTCCTTTGGAGGTTTGCACAGGACTAGAGCAGCTGTGAAATCCAGCATGGCATGAGCATTCCCTACTGCCTGCTGTCCCACCCGGGCCACTCATGCTGGGGGCTGCTCTGTTGTCTCCATCCAGATGCACACAGACACCCTCATGGATGGCTGGCAAACATGTCCTTAAGCACTGTGGACACACAGAGATCAGCCTTTGGATTAACTGCCTTCTGCAGCTGTCCATTTATGAGAATTCCTTCCCCCATCTGGAAGAATGTGGCAGAATTTCACCACAAATAAACCCTCTTTTTTTTGTTGTTTTTTTCCTAGCCTCCCTCTCTATCTGAGGAAAGCGCACCCTCGCTCTGAGAACTGTACTATTTTAAATCAACTGTGACAAATCTGTGAATCAAAACCTCTCTCTCTTTGGCAAATGTTATCACTCACTCCTCCAGATCTTGCCCCCAATGGCATTAAATTGATCTTTTAATATGCTGCAAAACCACACACTTGCTTTCACCCTAGGTCAGTAAAATACACAGTCACTGCTGCTCTGCCTGTGTAGGATCAACCAGTGCATTCACACCTACCCTTGAACCACTGTCACATATTGAATTAAAACATTTCATTTGTCTGATTTTGCTTCTGATGAAACACAAACGTTGCGTTGCTAATGAAAACAAAAACCCAGGAAGATAACACTTTTGTTTGTTTGTTCTTTAATTGACCTGCAAATTTCAATACTGAAAAGCCTCTGTATTTTCTGAATGATTCCTGAGTGTAATCTTATCTTTATTGTGGTTAGAGAGGAAGCTTGTTTACTACTACCATCTATTTCTGTTCATCTCTGCTTTCTCTAGGAAAAAAAAAGGCAACACCTCAAAACTTACTTCCTTTAAGAATGGTTTAAAGCATATTCAGCATTGCATTTATGTTTTTTGTTCCTTCCTTTGTGCTGTCTTTCTGGTGTTTTTCATAACTTGTCTACCACTTTGTCCAGTCTAGTCAACTCCAGGTCGTAGAATACACAGGCTAAATGCTGCCAGCTCACATGCAGTGAAGCCACTGCAGCTATAGGCATTTGTGTCAGACAGGCATCTTCTTTAAGGTAACCTGGGCAGATTGGGATGCATAACAAAATAAAAAACACATATTATTGTCCCATTGGAAGTGTTGTCAAGACTTCAGCAGTGGAATGCTTTGTAGATATCTTTACAGCTACTAAATACTTTAAAGTACATACCCTTGTGGGTTTAAAAATACCACTTAGTGGCACTACTAAGACCTCAAAGGATGGATTTTTAAGTGCCTGAGTCTGTGCAGTCCTTTGCTTGTATATACACACAGCAAACTGTGGAGCTAAAATGAAGGTAGAGCTGCCTGGTATGCCCTTTTCCCTGCATCAAAATGGCCAAAGCAGCATTACCTTGTCTAGCCCCTTCCTTGGCACTTCACTGGCTGCTTCATTTTGCTCTCCAACTGCCCCAAAACTAAGATCTCCATTCGTTCCTGTGAGCTGGCACCAGCTGCAGCAGCAATGCACACCTCAATGACAATCACTAAACCCAGAGTTTCATAGCTATATTTGATTTTATGGTTTGGACATGATCTAAAACATCTGGCAAAAGCCTGTGACACGAGTGAGACTTGGCACACTACTGAGCACAATTTTCTCTCTTGAGGTTTTGCATTATTTCAGGTTTAGGGCGTTCTTGTAAAATTTGGGTGACATTTTTCAATTCGACAGGCTAGCAGACATCTAGTCAGAGATGGCAGATAACTTTACCATCAAAACTTCATCGAAACATACTTCTAATAATAGGCTTTTAAAATGAGATTTTTTCCAGTCCCAAAATAGTCTTTCTGGTTTAGCACCTCATTTTAGTCTGACAGCCTGTCATATTTTACTGCCTCCATACTGCTTCCAAGAACGTGAAGAGCTGTTTGGATGTCGTGTAGGTGAAGTTAGTTTGTTCTGCTTTAAAACAAATGTGCAGGAATAATGCAGTATAAACCCAGTTCAAAGTCAGGGGAAGGATACTCGTTAGCAACTGGGGGCTGTTACAGCCAGGCTGGCACTGACAATGCACCTCATGCTGCAGATGAAGCTCTTATTTGAGCAAACAGATGAGAAAAATCTCATGTGGAGAGCTTTTTTATCCCATTTTTTCTTCTTTTTTTTTTTCAAGGGGCTTGTTGCCTGCATTGCAGAGTAGCTCCTGGAGCTGCCTAAACACAATCACAACCCTGTGTGCCACAGGGTGAGATGAGGCCAAGAATGGCTGTGGGGCTGCTCAGGGGACACCAGAGGCAGGGGGGCAGGCAGGAGGGCATCAACCTTGGAGTGCTGCTCATGGCCAAGGCAATGAGAATAGTGGTGCCACTGCAGGAGACACTTCAGCTGCAGATGCTGAGCCTGGCTGCTCCTCTCCACACCTCCATGCCTGCCTTTGCTGACTTCCCTGTGCTCAGATACACCCTACGTTATACCTCCAAATAATAGGGTTTTTACTGTTATTTTAAGTATTATGTCCTGAAACATTAATCTTATTAGATGCACCAGGTCTGTGAAGTTTAAAGACATTTACTTAGTTCTCAGTGCAAATCTAAGTGCAGCACCATATATTTGCTGTCTTGGTTTCTTAAATGGCTCATATTGCTGCTTCCCAGGCTTAACTGTATGTATCGTGACATCATCCTTGCAAGTCAGAATTCCTCTCCTTGGGCCTTTCAAAACCCTTTTTTTTTTCTCAGCAGTGGCCATGGGCATCAGTCCTGCATAGTTTAGTACATGGGCAAACTGCCCCACAGAAGGCAGGAGGCACTGATGGGACTCGTGAGCTCCCCAGGACTTTTATTCCTCATTTTTAAGATGCTTGCTGTAGTCTTTACAAGAAAATGAAAGAAAGAGGCTGTTGTGAAAGGCCTGATGATCAGTCTTTCATAAACTAGCCTAAGGGAGACTTTACCCCCTCTTGCTCACACGGAGCAGCACAATCATACTAATTCAGCTAAGCAGTGAGAGTACATTCTTTCAACATGTGCCTCCTTGCTGTTTCCAGAGTGAAGATTCAGATGAAGACGACCTCTGTGCTATCAGTAATAAATGGACTTTCCAAAGAACCAGCAGACGATGGTCTCGGGTGGACAACATTGATGCTCTGCTTCACCCAGCAGACAGAAATGGATCTTCTGGGGACATTAAAATGAAGAACACAACAAGCAGCGAGAGCGTCCTGACAGACCTGAGTGAGCCCGAGGTCTCATCTATCCACAGTGAGAGCAGTGGGGGAAGCGACCACAGGAGTCAGTCTGGCTTCAGCAGTGCTGCCAGGGAGAGCTGTGACTGCTCTGGGCAGCACGATGCAGAAAGCACACTGCTGCCAGACTGCACTGCAGTCAGCACCAGCCTGGCCCCCAAGGACAGCCTGAAGAATGAGAAACCAACACGAGCCAAAGCAAAAACCTTCCTCAAACGCATGGAGACACTGAAGGCAAAAGGGGTGCATGGGAAGCTAAAGGGCTCAGGAAGAACGGGTCCTCTGGAGATAAGTGGACCTGTTCTCCAGCAGGAGCCACAGTCCTGGAGGGACATGCAGTGTGTGCCGATAGCCAACGGTGACCTCCAGAGCGCGGGACAAGACCCCCTCCAGAGAGGCCTCTCCTTCTCTGCCAAAGGCAGCAGTGAGAGCAGCCAGTCGGAGAACAGCAGCAGCGGGGTGAGCACTCCCTGTCTGAAGGAGCGCAGGTGCCACGAGGCAAACAAGAGAGGGGGGATGTACCTGGAGGACCTGGATGTTCTGGCGGGAGCGGGCTCACGGCAGGTGACGGAGCAGAACCGCAGGAACGAGTTCCACTCCCAGGAGAACCTGGTGGTGCACGTTCCCAAGGACCACAAGCCAGGGACCTTCCCCAAGGCGCTTTCCATCGAGAGCCTCTCACCTACGGACAACGGCAGCAGTGTCAACTGGAGGACAGGCAGTGTTTCCTTGGGAAAGCAGAACTGCTCTACACCAAAGGAGTCTGGCCTGCTGGCTTGCTGTCCTAAGGAGAGCAGAATTAGTATTTATGACAATGTGCCTGGCTCACACTTATATGCTAGTACTGGGGACCTCCTGGACTTGGAGAAAGATGTCCTTTTTCCTCATTTAGATGACATTTTGCAACATGTGAATGGGCTGCAGGAAGTGGTGGATGGCTGGTCAAAGCACGTGTTGCCAGGTGTGCCAGTCAGTGACGTGTCAGTCAGGGAATCTCCATCGTTGCCTTCCCAGTCGCCCACGCAGATCACTCTAGACTTCGAAGGGAACTCTGTCTCCGATGGCCGCACCACACCTAGTGACATGGACAGAGATGGAACATCCCTGAATGAATCTGAGGCCACTGGTGTTAGCAGGGACAGGAGAGACTCCGGGGTGGGAGCGTCACTCACAAGGCCAAGCAGGTGGGTAGCAAAATTTTGTACACAGATCCATAGAGGGTGAAATATGCTCTAATGAAGAAGGGGATCTCAGGCTGAAGTCAGAAGGTTCAGAGTATCGTAGGAGTTGTCCTCATCCCCTCACGGGGATGGAGACCTCCCAGAAGGATGGGACTTTGGGAGAAGGGATGTCCTGCAATGGAAATTCTTACATTGAATCAATGAAGAATTGGTTTGATAGAGAAAATGAAGGCACTTCTTTTTTCTCTCTTGATACACTGCTTACATAGTAGAACCCTGAATATATTGTGGGATGTATTTTCATTTGTCTTCTAAGTTATGCACCCTGCTATTTACGTGTCAGTAGCCTTGTGAACATTTTTAATGCACTGATCTGCTTGAAAACTGTGTCCCTTTGTGCTCAATTTCCCTACTCCTCCTCAGGCCCTTATGTGACTAAATGATGCTATACGATTTTCTTCTTAATGTAAGGGAAAAGCAGGATTTTGTTAATAGTTACAGACCTGCTTTAAGTCAGAGGGATGAGTTCCTTTTGAGCTAAAGGAACACAATCCTGGGCAAAGGCCTTTGTTGATCCGAACTGCTGTGTGTAGGGTGGCTTTGTACATGCAAAAGCAGAGATAAAATACCTGGTACTTTCTGTCTTGCTGTCAGCCTTGGTATGTCCTTACAGAGGGTTCTGCCATGCCATGGTTTACTGCTGCCCACACCATCACAAGTAAATCAACTGAGAAAGTTACTGAGCAAATGAGCAGTGCCTGTTTAGGATTTGAGCCAAAACTCATGTTTAGCAAAACAAGGAACTGAAATTACTTTTTTATTTCAATGTATCCAGTATACAGATAAAGTAAGTGCATTGGACTAAAGAGATGTGATGAGCTCAATAGCTTGGTGGTTAAGGCTCTTGAGAAGGAGACACAGAGTTCTATCCCTTCTCCACAAAAGCTTTCAGTGTTTAATAACAGTGATGTTTGGAAAACCTTATCTCCAGATATGTTGGTGGCCAGGCCAGTCCCCTGGGAGGTGAGTGACCAGGCATCAAATCCTTGCTCTGAGTCAAAGGGAGAGAACATTTCAATCTGGATCTCCCACATCCTGTTAGAAATGTGTAGGCTGAAGGGCATGGCAGGGCAGGCACCACTGCTTCCCTCATCAGGAACAGGACCCACACCCACTTGAGAATCTCACATTAAAAAAAATCAAAGCTTGGGCATTTCCAAAATTAAACAAATTGAGCAAATTGTTTTATTTGCCTTCAAGCTGCATTTTCCTTCAGTTGACACACCACAAGCCGTAATGTGCATGCGAGTTCTGTGTATTGCCTATCCCTGTCTCCCAGTGCACCATCTTCTTCTGCCCAGCTAAAGCAGCTGTGTGATTTTTCTGGTTTGTTTTTCTGCAGGCGCTTGCGATGGCACAGCTTCCAGCTCTCCCATCCCCTGAGCCACCCCATGGCATCCCTTCACATCAGCAGTCAGTCAGCAGCACAGCTCAATCTCCTGCAGAAGTTCTCCCTGCTTCGGCTTACTGCCATCATGGAAAAGTACTCCATGTCCAACAAACATGGCTGGACCTGGTGAGTGCCATGGCTAACTGGAAAACAGTGCTTTTTAGGAGAAAATGGTTTCTCCTGATTCTGTTCTTCTGGAGGTAAATCCATGAAATGCAATTAGCAGAATCAAATGACTTCAGATGTAGAATTTGAAACTGTCTCCTTTAACCCACTGCTGCCTAGTGACTCGGTGGCAAAATCAGAAATAGATCTAGCAGCTCTGACTTGGTTTCTGTTCTGTAATGGAGAGACAACCCCAGCCTTTCTAACAGCAATCCAGTTCCAGAAAAATAAACACGAAGAGGAGACAGTGATTAAAAGTAGGAAATGCTTACAGCAAGTCTTCCCCAGAACTGGATTTGTGATTCCAAAAGAAACAGCTGCTGCTGTTACATGCTCCATATATTCGGTGCTGGTCTGTTTGTGCTTTACAAGAAGGGTTAGAAGAGTTATGGGACTTTCCTCTGCAGATCAAAGCTGTGAGCTGGAGCCTAGTCCTGGGCCTGTGTTAGAGGAGCTGGCAGCTGTAGCAGCTGTAACACCTACCTGATCACTCAGAGAGGAGTGAAGGGCAGATGGACATGAGTGCTGGCAACCTGGCTACAAAACCCTGCATGTTTATAAACCCCTCTCTCTATAAACCCCTCTGGGCCATGCAGAGTGAACTGTACTGGTGTGGGAATGGGTGTAGAGAAGAGGTTAGAAGTATCTGAGAAAGAATCAAAAGGATAACAGAAACTGTGCCTGGTACACGCAGACACTAAGTCTAAAAATAATACAACTTGACATTTACACTGTGTTTTCCATGTTCAAAGCACTTCACCAAAATCCCATTAAATTCAGCCATGAGCTGGATAAGACAAGTTTGCTTTTAGAAATGGAAAATCAGAAGCAAGGGACTGCATATAACATCCATGTCACTGACATTAGCCACTCTGAAAAGTTCTGAATCTAATCTGAGCAGGTCATCTGTCTGCAGTCAACTAATTCCAAATCAGCAGAATAGAATACAGCAAATTCTAGATCCTGCTGTTTGTACAGAGGTTTCCCTGCCCAGCAATGCTTCTTCAGTTTGTATAATCAGTCTCAAAGGATTTATTAGAGTGGGACTCTAAATAGCTGTAAAGTTACATTCTGTACTTCTTCAGTAGGTCATTTAATCCAAGTTTTATCTGCTTCCCACACTGAGATGAGAAAAAACCTTGTCATATTCAGGTCTTTTTTTTTTTTTTTTTTTTTCTTAATTTTACTGCAGTCATGACACTCACAAAGGGAATCCAGTTCTCATTTCCACCATCATTTTTGGAAGAAAGCATACTCACCAGTTTCACTTACATTACTCAACTCAAGTAATATATCATCAGAGATTAATCTGGAACATAGGGATTTCCCACCATATTTATTACTGTAAATCTTTTGTCAAAGTCTTAAATTATGTAGGTAGCACAGAAATCATTCAGCACATTAGAGAATTGTACCTCCTTTTCTCTCAGATACCTCTCCACTGTGCTTTGCTGTGTCATGTGCATCCCTAATGGGTGCCTTCAGCTGCATGACAACTGCACAGCAAAAGGTTTTAGTGAGAACAAATTGTTGTGATACATCTTAAAGCCAGAGGCCATCTATTTATAGAAGTTGTGAAGAAGTGCATCAGTTGTACAGACTGTAAAGTGTCCCTGTGTTGTGCATTAAACATTATTTTACCACCTGTATAAAACGGCCCCGGTCATCAGCAGTGCTAGCCAGAGAGCCTGTACAAATACTCTGATATCTTCATGCAGCCTGTCTGGGTTACTTTTCAGGTCTGTGCCAAAGTTCATGAAGAGGATGAAAGTCCCTGACTACAAGGACAAGAAGGTGTTTGGGGTGCCTCTGATAGTGCATGTGCAGAGAACAGGGCAGCCCCTTCCCCAGAGCATCCAGCAAGCTCTGCGCTACCTGCGGAGCCACTGCCTGGACCAGGTATGGACTTCACTACAGGGACTGAGCCGATTTGGGTCTTTTCTGAAAAGCCACCCTACACAGGCAATGATTGGCTTTTCTGTACTTAGCACCAGAGTTATTTAAAGATTCTTCTGTCTCGTGTTGGGCACAGATCTCTTCTGGTGATCTGATACTTGGTGCCGCTACTAGTGGTCTGACATTTTGAGATCTGTATCCAGCTAATTTGTGGAATTCTTGTAGCTGTAACAGCCCTGCTGATTTGTGTACATTGCCTACCTCAAAGAACAACCTGAACTCTTCAGGTCTATTGAATCAGACCTGGGGAGAGATCAGCTCTCCCAGACATATCTGCATTGCTTATGCTTGACTCTTGCCACTGAGGGTTAACTGCATTCAGCATTTCACAAGATATGGTACAAAAGGTTTTATTTATTTAGCAAAGAAAGAGAAGTCCAAGAATAGAGAGCAAACTCAGCAAAATATTCAAAGTATTCTGTTGACAAAGTCAGATATATCCAGATAGACCTAGGTCAGCAGGGGTTCAATGCCAAAGCCATTACAGTAAGTTTCCTTTTATAGTGCCCTCAGCTGCAGCAAGCAAGTGGGAGACCCTCATGCTCCAAGTATTTCATATTATTTTATTCCCTTTAGCTGCAGTGCAGGGACATACCAGTCATATTTTTACTGTTCTTCCCCTGAGGATATATGTATTTTTATAAATATAGGACTGGAGAAATCCCCTGGCTGATTATGTTCAGTCTACTGCTATTACTGACCTCGTGTCAGGTGACCTTTGCCACAACTGCTTTTAGATAGTTTTAAGTTCAAAAGGAGCAACTGGCACTTTATTCTGCAGACTTTGCTGCTTTCCTAGCTCTGAGCACATGAAAAGGCTGTTTGTGGTTGGTTCTGAGTCTTTACATTTTCTGATCACCGTTCTGGTTGCTGTTCAGGTTGGTTTATGGTGACAGTCACCTTCCCCAAAACTGAATTCTAAAAATTATCTGCCTCCCTGTGAACCACAACCATTTCTCCTCAGAGCCAGTGGTAAAAGCACACCCCCTTCCTTTCATTTCTCTTTTTGTAAAGAGATCCTGTAGTGGTCAGTCCCCATACAGTGGAGCATGGGAGGTGTTCAGAGGAGAAGAGGGTCCTTCATGAAGTCTGAAGTAAGGGGAGGAAGGCCAACAGGCACTGTTCCCTTGCCTTGACATGGTTTTGTTGGTGGGCTGTGCCATGCAGAGCAAGAGGGTGGGCTGGAAGGAACAGAAGTCTAGAATACAAGCTTGAAATGCACCTTTTTCATAGGTCTTTCTCAATATTTCACCTTTTCCCCTACAAAACTGAAGGAAAACTATGTTCACACTTCCCAAATGAAATGCTGTAAACTCCCTTGGGAATAAATAATGTGGCTGAGGCTCAGGAATTTGCCTTGGGGGAATTCCACTGTCGAGAGAGACTTAAAAGGGCAGCACTGCCATGAAGGCATCATCTGAAGAATTACTGCTTCCTTTAGAATAGAAAGCAAAGGGGATAAAAAAAAGCATCTTAGTGACACTGCACAAGGAATCCCTCTGTGCCTGTCACTTTCAAACTGGGGCTTTCAGTGTGATATGGGGAACTGCTGGAAGCAGAGAGCAGGAAAGAGTAAAAATAGATTTGGACTTGATTTTAAATCTCTACCAGGACGTACTAATCTTCTGCCACAGCATTTATTACTTAGCTGAGCATAATATTTTCTTGTTAGTCTTCAAAATATATACCCAAATAAACACGAGGAACCAGATTCTCAGCTGGAGTAAATCAACAGGCAGTCACCCAAGCCAGGCAAGCCATGCTGATTTATATCAGCAGAGCATCTTAAACTCTGCAGGCAGCAGGGAAACCACTCACACTCTGAGCTCACCCTCTAGGATGGGAGCAGCAGCATTATTAACCCTTACAGTCCAGAGCAGAGTGAGGGCACACAGCACCACTGAACTGGCACGTTTCCCTTCTTGCCTAGGGTGAAATAAGCAACACAAGCACTAGTCACGATCAAAGGCCCCTACAATGGATTTTATATATAAATGTATACACACATTCCTTGAGAGAGGTGTTGTTTTACCCATCTGAGCATGGCTCCTTTGCAGGTGGGTCTGTTCAGGAAGTCTGGGGTGAAGTCCCGGATCCAGGCCCTGCGGCAGATGAACGAGAGCTCCCCAGACAACGTCAGCTACGAGGACCAGTCAGCATATGATGTGGCAGACATGGTAAAGCAGTTCTTCAGGGACTTGCCTGAACCTCTCCTCACCAGCAAGCTAGGAGAGACTTTTCTACACATCTACCAATGTAAGCAGCAATCTTTTTTTCATTATAAACAATTACAAAATATTATGGTATAAATTATATATATCATTTTGATATAAGACTGGGTGGGATTCTTTCTGCTTTCCTTTGCAATGTATAAAAGAACACCTCTTCGCCCTCAAAAGCTTACGCTAAGAGATTTTTAGAACCATCTAAAATTTTCAGTGTCAAACACTAGTCATTTTAATGGAAAGACAGCATTCAAGTGTTGAGAGTCTTTGAAAATACCAACCTCACAATCAGGAAAAAACAAATAGGACAGTCTGCTCTGAACATCAAAAACATGAAGACTCACATTTTTCTCAGATTTCTTTAAATTGGAGGTCCATTTCACACAGACATCTGAGTACAAGTGAGTCTTTTGGGCACAGAGAAGAGATACTTGACCATGAGAACTTAGGCCTGTGCATTCCCCTTCCTTGCTGTGACTTATGATCATTTCCTTTTCATTGTAGTTAATAAAATGTACATACAACATGCCTTCATTTAGATCTTCAGCTTTTTAGGTAAAGATTTCACAGAGAAATTTTAAAATGAAAAAAAAAAAATCTTAAGCAAAAGCTGACACTCAAAGGCATGAGAATGATGAAAATCCCTGTAAATCAGGAAATTATTGTCTATCTCTTCTCCAGACTGAGGGTGAAATAAAACAATGAGGAAAACACAGCAAAGCCAGAGGAGTTAGAATCTTTTCCTGAGAATGTCCATTGTGAAGGCCAGTCATCCAGTGCTCTGGCAGGCACCCTAAGCCAAATAATTGGAAGCACTTAAGAGAAGTGTGTCTAGTCTTTCCACTTGCAGACGTTTCAGCTGCCAGAACAAAAGAAAGCCACTTTTAAATGCCGTATGATCCCAGTGCTGTTACTTCCATTGCCTCCCCTTACTGCAGCAAACTGTCTGTGGCTCACAGGCAGTAATGTGTTTAACATCAGTGTCTGTGGCTAGCAGAGAAATGCACTGATCCAGCAGGTGACAGACAACAGCACCAATAAATTCAGTGTATTTGGTCATGCACGGTATCCTGGGACACAAGGGAACTGAAATGGTTGGTTCCTAGCTCTGGACCATCATTTCCCCTTCTTCCTTACCAGTTGCAGGTCTTGTCTACCTGCACACACACACACACACACATCATTGAGCTTGTTGACAACAGAAACTCTTGGTGCTAATAAAATGGCAGTCACATTTTTTTCCATAGTGAAGTGGCCAAGGAGAAGACTGTACCCTAGAAGGACATGTTCTACATGTCCTGGAAAACAAATGGCCTTTAAACTATTGCTTGACTGGAAACTGGAAATGCTCTAGCTTGGCACAGGAGAGAGTGCAAGTCAGCTACTTTCCTAAGCAAGGATTCACATGAATGGTGAAACATTGCTACCAGGCACCAAAAAAATGACAAAGTGGGCACAGGCTGACTCTGTAACCCTATGTGGTACTGTGCTGGAGAATGAAGAACTCTTCTTCACACTGACAGGAGAGAGAAAAAGAAAAAAAAATGCTAGGAAGTATTTTCTTGAACTGCACAAGTAGTTTAATGATTTCAGAAAGACTTGAGAATGAGTCTGTTTATACCAAGGTAGGGACAGGAAACGATGGTCTCTGTAGACACAGGAGACCAGTGTTTGGATTAAGAATGAGTAGCAGTGGGGATTTTTCTATGTGAGCAACAACAAATCTATTTTTCTGTTTTAGATGGTACTGACAAAGCTCCTTTCCCAGAAAGAAAAATGTTGAAAATTGCTGGGATACCAATTGTATTTCATAATGTCTACAATTGAGTAAATCTGATGCTGGGAGTTTTTCTTCCCCATCATCCTGTTTAAGAAATTATTACAGTGAAGTTAGGAATACTTTTTCCTTAGTGTACTGGCAAGGAATTTCTGATTTTCTAGGACTCACTGAAGATCTTCTTAATATATCCAGGGCTTTTTTTGTATATCCAGAATGGCTCGATTTGCTGTAACAGATATTAAGACTATTAGCATAGTAGTCTACATGGCACAGCACTGATGAAGCTTTTTCCATATCCCAAAAACTCTGTTTCCTCATGCTTACAAGGGCTGCTGGTCTCCTCCATTGCTTCAGACCCACCAGTCCAACAGGACAGGTGAGGGAGTGCCAGGAAGGCAGTATGCATTTAGCAAATACTCCTGACTCCAGAAAGACCTGACCTTGCTGCTTCTAGGAAATCAGAAGCATTGGGCTGTGTTCAGTTTGTTCTTCATACCTGAAAGCTTTTACAAATAGTGTTTGTACAAGGCCAGCAGACCAAAGTTAAAAGCTGGCTGTTCCTTTACTGTAAACCTGCTTTTGTTCTGTTCAATTATCTAGTGTATGCAGTACCCAGAGGAGGGCTCCAAGTCCAAACTGAGAAAACTGATGATAGCTTTAGAAATTAATCTGTCTGAGGTGCTATTTAATATATCCATTCCTGCTTTCACTGCACTCTTTATGGACACAAGTGAAAGTAGTTTCCTGAAGCTTCCCTGAGACTTGTGAACTGTCTTCCCAGAGGACATAAGAACCCTGAAGAATACAGTGTACTGAGCACGAGTTGTGCTTCATCAACTTGAAATGAAGTTGAGCCTCTTTCCTCAGGAACAGCTTTCTGATGAGCAGAGCTGTCCTCCACTGGGCAGGCTGTGCCTGAGGGACGAGCAAATCCCACAGGCCTGGGCACCTTCATCCCCCGTCACCTGCCTCTTCTGAAAGCCATTCCCAGGGTGAGCACCCGTGCTGACTCTGCCTGGTTCCTGCCTCAATCTTAGTGACCCCTGACTGTCACTTCCAACTTAGTGACCCCTGGCTGTCACAATCCTACAGTGACCCCCTGGCTGTCATTGCTTCCGCAGACGTGCCGAAGGAGCAGCGTCTGCCGGCGGTGCAGGCCGCCACCATGCTGATGGCCGACGAGAACAGGGAGGTGCTGCAGACCCTGCTCTGCTTCCTCAGCGACGTCACCTCGGTACAGGAGAACCAGATGACTCCTATGAACATAGCTGTGTGCCTGGCCCCCTCCCTCTTCCATCTCAATATAGTGAAGAAGGAAAGCTCACCCAGGTAAGATGCTTCTCAACACTCAATACTCATGTCACAGCATCACAGTCAGGGGTTGGAAGGGAGCTAGAAGATATCTAGTCCAACCCCCCTGCCTGAGCAGGATCACCTAGACCAAGTCACCCAGGAACAGATCCAGGGGGGGCTGGAAT
>JANHGL010022552.1:0-12727 GCA_024611195.1 Ceyx melanurus | reverse complement strand
TGAACTGGGGTGCCCAGCACTGGACACAGTATTCCAGGTGGGGTCTCACCAGTGCAGAGTAGAGGGGGAGGAGAACCACAATGATGCTCACAGTGTTTCTAAAGGTATGCAGGATTTTTCCAAAGCACCTGCTTTCCAGCACACATTGCACAGGCAGAGCTTCAGTGAGAGGGGAAAGCCCGTGCTGCAGAGCCAGCAGCACACTTGGACATGCACAGAACATGATTTCACAAGCCCAGCAGGCATTTCTGGCTGGCTGCTGAGGATATGCAGTGCTTGATTTTCATGTGAAATTTCAATGAGGCACTAGTGAGTTTTGCTTCTGTGAAGGCAAAAGGCCTAATTTTGCTCTGGTTGAAGTGAAAGATTAACCATGTCTTAAAAGATTTTAATATGTCAGTTTTCAGTGAGTGGCTTTGCACTCTATTTTCTGGTTACATCCTGCCACTTGGGAACACAAGTGTATTTCAGGCCACATTAAGATAGTATGTAACATGGTGAGCATAGACTAAACAGGTCCCAACTTGATGGCCTCCCTGAATTTATTTCTTTTTCTCCCTCATCTTGTCCACAACACACTGAGGCTCTTGGCTGTGTACGTGTAAAACTAGTGCCTGATCAAACACGTTAATCAGTGACAATGTAAAGCACTGCACATCATGTCAGTTAGAAATCCATTTCAGAATGACATCACCAAATGCAGGACTGCATAACTTTTCCTGCTTTTACCTTTGGCTCAACAATATTGTAAGTAAACATTTTTCCTTTTAAAAAGGAAAAGGAAAAAAAGGCCTTTTAAAAAGGCCCAACAACCTAAACAATCTTTGTGAGGAATAAAATCTAAAGATAGACTTTTCTGTCTGGTGTTCTGAACACCCTGCTGCTTTTTGCTTTCATATTAAAAAGATTCAGCTCTTTTAACCCAAGACACTGAATTCAATTACAGAGTAATACAGAAAAAATATGCAACAGGGAAGCCAGATCAGAAGGACCTCAGTGAAAACCTGGCAGCTACTCAGGGACTTGCTCACATGATAATGGAATGCAACAAACTTTTTGAGGTGAGTGAGACTCAAACAGCATTATTCATAATAATGCAGTATCCTTTGAAGTATTTATGTTTATACTTACATTTTCTGTCTTGACTTAGCTCAGAGATTGATGGTGCATCAGTTACTTGTAGACTCGCTCCATCTAAAGTTTATTTATGTCAATTAATTAATAAAAATGCAGGGTATTGGTTCTGTAGCAGTTTCAACCCAAATTACTGGATAAGGAAATTTTTGTCTTCTAATCGAAATAAAAATCTTCAGATTTCACATCTCAGTTTATTATAATGTTTTGAACACCTCAATAAAAATCTTACTGATGTGAAAAAGAAGCACCAATGCACTTCAGCTTTATTGCATGGCACAGAAATAAAGTCAGGCAGGGGGATGCAGTGATTCTGGCAGCTGCTTTCCCTGTTCACTACCAGTGGGGGACAGCTAATGCTCCTGTCTCCCCTTCCCAGAAGCACAAGGAAGCATTTCTGGGAGCTAGGGGAGCATCACAGGTGAGTTGACATAGAGCTAGCTGGGCAGTCTAGCATGGTTCTGCATGAGCAGTGCTGCTCTGAGCGTTGGACTCTTCCATTATGCTACTGTGATTTCTCATCTTGCATAAGCAGCAAAGACAGAGGTAAGCATCAGCAGGAGGCTTTACTGTGTGCTTTCCCTCCCCTTCTGTGGCACAGGTCCCACACGAGATGGTTACCCAGTCCAGGAACTCCTATGTTGATGCAGAAATACGTTCTCCCACCCTGGATGAGCTTGGGAAGCAAGTGGATGAGGAAGGAGGAACCTATCAGATGTACCTGGAAAGTCTCATGCAGAATCTCTATAAAGAAGCAAAAGAGAAATTCAAAGGATGGGTCACGTGTTCCAGTGCAGAGAACACAGAGCTTGCCTACAAAAAGGTAATCTGGGAAGAGGTGGAAGAAGCAGAAAAGAATCCAAAGCAAAACACAGTCTAGCTATGGGACACCCTGATCTGATGCATGGCTAAATACATATCCTTCTTTCTCATGAGGCACACTATTTTATTTTTCTTCTTTAAAAATAAAAATAAAGCCATGCACAGGGCTGGGGTCAAGGGTGTGTGAGACTACAGAGAGGGTTTGGAGTCCATGGGGGTCTGGGGTGGGGGGACTGGAGAACTGAGAGCTTTAGAGGGTGGGAATTACAACAACATACAATAATTGCAGGTGGGAGGGGTGGCGGGTGGATTTCTGGGGCACAGTCCTAGGTCTGTGGGAGGTGCTGGAAGTTACTGCACTAGCAGCATGTGGGATGCCCAGGGCAGGGAGGGGTTACAAAAGCAGGGCTTCAAGAGCCAGGGCTTACATTTAATTTGTTTGCTGCTTGAAATATGACCTCTAAAACCATGCAGAAAAGCTGTATAGGTGAAAGAGATTAATCTTGTGCATAGCCCAGGACTTTCTGCTCCCTTACTGTGTGCAGTGGAGGTGTAACAAGTACCAAGAGCCACGAGCTAGGGAGAGTTATGAGAGCAGTTTGTATCTTCCTTCTTTGAAATCCATTTTAACCAGTACTTCCCCTGCAGACATTTTGAGGAGCAAACATCTGTGTACCTGACACCTAACTGAAGCAATACATGTTCTGCTCTTCCACCAATTAACCAGGAGGGTTAATGGGCCCTCAGTCCCATCAGATTGCTCAAGGTGCTTTATTTCAGCTCAGGGTTTCAGTGTCTCCTTTCATCTGTTTTTTTTTTTTACGTCTGCACACACATATTCTTCATGACACTCAGGATGCTGTGGGTCAAAAAAGCTTCACACCAGAAAGAATACACTTCTTCCAGTGGCACTGGGGGAACTGGTCCAGATATACCATGGTGTGAAAGCAGAAGTAGTCACTTCAGTTGACCAGTATGCATGTTTTCACATGCAGCTGAGCAGCAGCAATGGCCATAACAGTCATTATCAGCAGGGAAACGTGCATGCTCTTAAGCTAAAGGCAGATGCCCATGTCAGTATTTTGTCCCGTGCTGAACACAGGTAAATCAGGGAGGTGTGTGTTTGTTGCTGTGCTGCAGGTTGGGGACGGGAACCCCCTGAGGCTCTGGAAAGCCTCAGTGGAAGTTGAAGCCCCTCCATCAGTTGTCCTGAACCGCGTGCTGAGGGAGCGGCACCTCTGGGACGAGGACTTCTTGCAGTGGAAGGTAGTTGAGACCCTGGACAAGCAGACAGAAGTTTACCAGTATGTTCTGAACAGCATGGCTCCTCACCCTGTCAGAGACTTTGTTGTTCTGAGGTAAGCCAAGGGCAGTTCTCCAGCACCTCTGCTTCCTGCAGTACCTGCAAGAAGAGCAGATCCTATCTCAGCCTTTGCAAGGGTGTAACTGTGCTCTGGGCAGCAGTGCTGATGTCTCCAACTGAATGAAAACAGCACACCTAGAGCATGCTGACCTTTTCTCTGATGTAATCTGAGCAGCACACACTGCTAAAGCCATAAATATAAATTCTTCCCTGGAACAGATGTCTGGTAATAGCTGCTGTTCTCTCTCAGCTTTGTTTGTTGTCAAAACAGTGCAAATAGAACCCAGTTGTTCTTTACACTGCTTTTGCTGTTCTCTTGGGAATGTTTGATGTTTAAGAGCCAAGTGTTTATTAGAGAAGATAGTGATGCTTTTAAGCTAAAATTGTTCTAAGATGTCTGTATAAGTTGTTATTTTAGATTTGCAGTTTGAGTCTTTGTAGACCAAGAAATGTTATCCCATAAAAGTCCTTGTGTGGAAATGAACAGAAGGAGGCTGTAGATGTGTTCAGACTGTCTCATAAGGTATGACATCCATCAAATACATCTATAGCTGTATATCACATTCCAGATTTAATCCCAGTTCTGCCATTGTCTAGTACAGAACAGACACAAAAATGTTCTTCTACAGCTTCTGCCTTTGAAATCCTGGCCCTTGGCTTGCTAGGAGCTATTGTGATGCTGTGATACATTTCACTGAAGGGTCACTCCTACAGTTATGTATTTCAGAATGATTTTGTGCCTTCCCCTTCTTAGTCTCTGCTTTCTTTGATTGAAATGATGTGCCAGAGTCATACTAAGCAGTTCTGACAAAGGAAATAGTCCAGTGAGTTAGAACTGTATTAGAGGGAACAAAGATTAAAGAAAAAGATGAGCTCAATAAAATAGAATAGTTCATGCCTTTTATGAACTTTAGTATTCTCTTAGAGAATGATAAAGATGCAGATACTGTTGGTGTAAGGGAAGAACTATTGGAACTCTTAGGGGAAGATTTAATTTTTTTTTCTCTAAGTTCTTTATAATGTTAGAACACCAGTCCTCCCATTATTCTGTTTTCTTTGCCTTCCCAAAGTGTACTGAGCTAAACTATTTATTTTATAATTATAGTTAATATTTCTTTTTCATTCTTTTTTAATTATTTTGAATTGGTAATTTTCTAATTAATTAGTTTATAATTAGTTTTCTTGTCTAATACTATTGACTCGAGCCAGTGATAAATGTGTCCTGAGAACCAGCAGTGTGAAATGTGTCTGCGAGCTGCAGGGAGGTTCTGATGACTGTAATTCTGTCCTCTTATTTGCCACTTAGTTCACTATTAGGTTTCATGGTGGTTTATGTTCTTTAAAGACCTGCTGTGCAATCACATCAGCAAAGAAAAATTCTGCCATTGAGTTCTTATTCTTTTCACTAACCCAGGCAGAATAACCCCCAAGGACTGAAATACACATCATAAAACTGAGTCCTGGTGGGTTTTTAAGGACTGAAAACAGCCATCAGGCAGATCTGTCAGATTCTTTTGTTTATCTCTTTTGATTGATATCATGAAGTGTAGAGCAAGGTTAGCCAGTGATACCACAGTCAATTTGATACCTGATGACGGGGTGGAAGTGAACAGTGAAATTATAATTCTCCTCTGGGGACACGAGTAAATGTCTTTTAACAGACGTCAGGTTTCTCCTGCCCATGCAAACTTATTTTCACTGTGAAAGGATAAACTTAGTTTTTCTTTTGTTGTTTTTTTTTCTTTTTTCTTTCAATTTTACAGCCATAACAAGGGTATTAGATTCCCTTGAGAAGACTCTAGAGGTAGGATAGGGGTGATGTTTCACATGCCTGGGATCTGATGCTGCTCTCCCTGCAGAGGCACCACATTGCATTAAAGATTTCCAAATGTTTAATGTTCATGAAGCATCCCAGTGTATCTGTGAGTCAGCTGCCATGCCCATTCTTACTATGAAATACTTAGAGCAGTATAGAAACTGGCCTAAATTTATATAACTGGAATGGGGAATCCTGAATCTTCTGCAATCTCTGGGAGTGATGGTTTTCCACTTCACAAACAGTTAAGTGCTGTGTATTTACTAAAATTACCTGGTCACATGTAAGCACTGTGAAGATGTTCACAGGAGATGTTCAGGATTGACTGCTTTCCATTTTGTCTGCCAGCATAGCTGATCATTTTTATTAGTGCACAGACACGTGTAAAACTTTCTGAAGTCAGTACCTTCCTGCAGTGTCTTCAGTAGCAGCTCTGTTTCATTCCTAAGTGATCCCATGCTGCATGTATCCCTGCAGGACGTGGAGGACAGAGCTGCCAAAGGGGACGTGCATGCTGGTTGCCATCTCTGTGGAGCACGAGGAGGCTCCTCTGCTGGGAGCTGTGCGAGCCATCGTCATGGAATCCCAGTATTTAATAGAGCCCTGTGGCTCAGGAAAAGCCAGGCTCACCCACATCTGCAGAATTGACCTCAAGTAAGTGTCCCACCTACAAAAGGAGACGTCACTGAGCAGGGCAAACCACTCCAGCTCAGGGAGGGGAGGTTTTGGGGAGGGCATGGTCAATGCAGCTTTGCTGCTTCGGGGTCTTCCTGCAGTCTTTGCCACCAAGCTCATTTCTCCACTTGGCATCTGCTGCTGTTACACTGTGACCATAGAAATAAAACCTGCTTCTTTGATTATTGCAAGGGAGAGCTTCAGAGCATGCTGCCAATGCCAAGTATTTGAAGTCCTCACTGCCACTGTGGGCAGCAGGGAGTAGGAAGCACGGCGAGCCTGTTCCTGCAGGGTGCATTTCTTGAGTATTTGAGTTTCTCAATAATTCTCTTCCATTTCTTCAGAGGACATTCTCCAGAGTGGTACAACAAAGGCTTTGGACATCTGTGTGCAGCAGAAGTTGCCAGAATCAGAAACTCATTTCAGCCTCTGATTGCTGAGGGACCAGAAACAAAAATCTGAGGGAGTGTTCATCAGAGCATGGGAGCATGAAATCGGGGTCTGGCCAGGACCAGCAATGCTGAAAGGAGACCCTACCTTACTGAAGCTGCAGAATCTGACCACACCTGGGTCTGTACAAAGCTGAAACAGGAATTGTATAGGAATTTATTTTATTCTGGAGACTTTACCTTCTCCAACCACATCGCTTCTGTATTAATTGCAATAATTGAAGTAAACATTTCTTAAGAGAGCTTTTATAATTATTACTTTAAAATCAGACTATTTCCATTACTTGTGTGTAACTCTGGTATTTAAAGGCTTCTGAGAAGCATATTTTAATTGTAAATAAACCATGTACAGTATGTATATATTTATATCTCTATATATATATGTATATGTCTAAATTAATTATTTTGTATATAACTCAGTGCAAATCACTTGCATCGGTTGGACCTCAAGTGCATCTGTCACTTGTGTCTCAGTGTCACTGCTACATAAGCTGTTTGCTGTTAGCACAGGGCTGCCAGGCAGGACCTGTGTGCTAACAGCACACCTGTCCTCACATACAGTCTGTCTGTGTGTGCTTGAGGAGGTACCTGGGTGCAGGAAGAATTAAAAGAGCTGAGGAAGGAGGAGGCTGCTGCACGTTTAAAGAGTAAGGAGGAGTGGAACAGTTCCACCAAACAAACCCCAAGGCAATATAATGGAGGGACATTCTGAAAGCCATTTCTACTGAACTGCAGAACTGTGACTGTTAGTGCAAGGTGTTGCAAACTCACCCACTGCCTTAATGCATGGTGTCTCTGCTGGTTGTGGGCAGCCTGCAAAGGGATGCTCATTCTGGGGAGTGCAAGGCAATGCTGCGTGTGACCAGCTCTGTGAAATCACACTGCTAAGTTATTAAGCTGTGCATCTGTTTGGTTTGGTTGAGAGTCTTTTATGTTTTTTATTTTACAGTCAGTGTTTTTGTGTTGTTCTTTCCTTCTCCTGTAGAGATGGGTGTTAAACTCCAAAGCAGTTTTTCCACGTCCAGTGGACACAAAGACATGCAGATGAATGCCATGCCTTTTCATATCCTTACTGTATAAATAACTAACTTTTTAAAAAGCTTTTAAACACGTCTTGGAGATTTTAAAAAAACTAAATGCAGAGTATGCTTGGAAAGATTGCTTTTATAGTAACAGCAAGCATTTTTATATTATATTGCACTGATCTGCACGATCCTGCCCCTGTAGATGTTGGTAGGAGCAGGATTAGCCCCTGACTATGAGGAGTAGGAGCCATTTAAGCTTATTACATCATTTCATTTTCAGGGACCTATTACTTTGCTAATGGAAGAGTGCTTTAAAGCTAGTAATAATAAGTTGCCAATGTTCCTTTTGAGGCAGGATTCCTTTCTGTTTTTAACCAATATAAGACCAAAAAATCATGTTACAGCTATGATTCAATAAGAATGTACAAGCCTGTTAATACTGTTCATTAATCACATTTGTTCACTTCGACTGCATTTATTGCTGCATAAACCTGCAGAGTCATTCACAGTGTTTTAGCACAGCCCTCCCACCAAAATGGACTGAGATTAGTGTGAGGTCAGGTAAGCAGGATGCATTTCCTACCTGAAGCTCCAGGTTTGTGTGCTGGTTCTGTAAGCTGGGTAGCCTCTTCAAGCCAGTGCTTTGATCTGGGAATGGGGCTGTGGGCTGGCAGACATGCAGCCCTTGCTAGCTGCTCAAGCACAGTCCCACACGCCCTCGTGCAAAGGTGTGAAGGGCTGTGCTGGCAGCTGACAGCCCTGCAGCCTACAGAAGCAGGCCAGTGTAGCTGGGGGTGGAGAGGGACAGCATATCCCGTCCCAGCACCGAGCCCCATTCAAGCCCTGGGAGGCCAAACAAGCCCTTGTCATCTCCCCCCTGGAGAGGTCTCCTGTTTTTACAGTGCAAGGGGTAGATTCAGGGAGGTTGTCTCCCCACCTGCTCCTGCCTGGAGTTCATGGCTCCCCACAGCTGCAGTGTGCAGCTACTGGTCATTGGTGAGGCAGGGACACTCAGTACCCTGGTTCCAGGGAGGCAGAACCTCCTCCCCACACCCCTGTAGCCACGGCAGCAGCTTTCACTGGGGCTGTGTTCCAAAACAGGAGCAATTAGAATATTTCTGCTACGTTCGTTTGCATAATTAATAGAATTGTGCCTCAGTATTAATGGGTGCAGAATTTCTGGGCCTCAGAGTGACAATTGTCTGGCAGCATTTTTTTATTTTTTTTTTTTAAGGAAATGAAGGGAAAACCCGGACAGTGGTTTTATCCTGTCTGACAAGGCACTGCACAGCTGGACAGGGCCCTATGCCACCTGCTGCTGTGAGCAAGGTAGGGTTGTCCTCCTACCCTTGCAGAAGCTCTGCCATGTGCTTCTGGCAGCTCTAAGCCATGTAACAATGAAATAATATTTCTTTGAAATGCACATTATGCCATGTCTACCATTCAGCTACCACAGTATTTTGTATTGTTACATTGCCATTGATAATACATTATGATAATTGCATTTTTAAATGTTGTACTCATATCAATACCTCATATTTTTACCTCATCTGTTGGTATCAGTCATTAGTTGTAAATAAATAACTGCAGAGATGAATAAATTTGCATATACTAAAGAGTGGCATTTCCTTGTGAGCTTATTCCATCCATTGACACAAGAAATATGGTACATTTAAGACCTTATTTTCTTCATTGCAACTTGCTAAACTGGTCTGATGTGAGACTTCAGTAATGACTCTAAGCCTAACTGGGTATTTTTATCCATTACAAGGATTCTATAGTGTCCTTAAGTATGCATCAGCTTCATAGGAAAACTTCTGTTTTCCAAAGAAGCCACCAAGTTAAGATGTCTGGTTTGAGAAAGGTAAATTCAGGTCCTCAACAATGTGTTCACATTATCAACTTCAGCCTGCTCAAATCCATCAACTCACTGGTAAAAAAGGGAAAGGTGCAACAACAGGACAGTGATGCCTGTGGCTTGCCTTGCACATGCCTACAGATGGAATAAATGTCCCTTTGCATGGGCCTGTGTCTCTCCACCTCTCTACTGAAATATCAAAAGGAGCAGTCTCAGCAAACAGGCTGCTGAGCAGGGAGTCAGCTGTGAGACCACCTAGGAGAGGATACCTTTATGTCCTGCCATTCAGGGAACTCTCAGTATTACACTTCAGCCTGAAGGGAAACACACTTTTCTCCAGCTCTCTGCCGTGGCAGAGATGGTCAGCTGTGCCAGTCTGTCCTTTCTTGCACAAGACATACAGGATGAGATTTGCTTCATTCCCATCTCTCCCCTCCCTCCTCGTAAAAAAAACCCAACCAAACCAACAATGTCAGGATAAACAGACTGTCTTCACCCTAACAGCACTGATGTTTCAGCCTGGCATGTGCAGGCTTTACAACACTGAACTCTCAGACATCCATCCTCTTTACAGCACCCTGCAGGAGTCCCCAGCAGTGCAGCTCTGTTTGATGGGCTTGCTCTGCAACAGCAGTGTCAGATCTGGGGGATCTTGCCAGGCCTAAGAGATGCTGCTCTTTAAAATCTACTTTTAGTTTAAAACCATTACCCTTGTTCTGTTACAACAGGCCCTGCTAAAAAAGTCCATCCCTTTCTTACAGGCACCCTTTAAGTACTAGAAGTCTGCAATTAGGTCTTTCCAGAACCTTCTCCAGGCTGAACAACCCCAACTCTCAGCTGTTCTTTACAGGAGAGGTGCTCCAGCCCTCTGATCATCTTCGTGACCCTTCTCTGGACCCACTCCAATAGGTCTATGTCTTTCCTGTGCTGAGGACTCCAGAGCTGCACACATTACTCCAAAACTGGGTGTCACAAGAGCAGAGTAAAGAAAGAGTTACCTGCCTCAACCCGATGGCCACAGCTCTTTTGGTGCAGTCCAGGACAGGGTAGCCAGAGGATGAAAACTGACTCTGCTGCTCCAGCTCAATACTCTCATGGAAGAGCTGGGGCACCAACAAAGAACTTTCCAGACCTAAGGCAGCACTTAAATGGCATCCCCCACAAACAGTGCCTGTAGTGATTGAGCAAATGCTTGTCAGCTGTGTGTTGGTCACAGCTGCACAAGGGCTTCATTTGGGTGAGCAACAGGCCATGTTACAACAGCTGCACACAGTGATGTGATCAGGAATACAGTGCATCCAACCCCAGAGCCATAACAAAGTGGCTTTTTGGCCTTTACAATTGAAATAGTGACCCTCAATACCCTGGGTCACTCACTCACAGTATGTTGGAAGTTAACATTTCCCCCCAAAGCAGCAGTGGATGCAGAGCAGATCCCACCCATCCCTGTGTGACTGCAGCCTCTGGCTCCAGTGTGCAGGACACAGCTCTGCAAACACACAACAACAGAGACAACAGCAGAGCAGCAGGTCTGAGTTCATGAGGAAACAGGGAAAGGGTTACAGCACTGCAGATAAGCCTTTTTCTACCTTTTATAGAAATGGAGGGTCTCACTCAGATATCCTCCCTGAGCCACAGCAAGCCCCAGACACAACAACCTCTAAGCTTCTGCTGAAGGTTAGCATCTCTTGCAGAAAAAGTAACCTGGACATTGTCTCCTTCCACTCCTTTGTATCTGAAAGGAGGATCAATATTCCACCACCTTAATAGTGACACCCCAGCTGCAGTTATTTCCCAATGTTCTCTTCCAATATGCCCTCTTCCACTGGACTAAGCCTGGCCTCCTTGGCCTCCCAGTATGTCTTGCAGTGGTCAACATTTCCCAGCAGTCACTGCAATTTATCACAAAAGAGATACAATTATTGCATTTGGAGTTTTCAAATAATTGAGTAATTTAATCTTTTAAGTGCCTCTGAGATCACTGGCTGTAATTAAAGACAAAAGATGGATGACTGAAGGGCAAGAGCATTGGAGAACTTTAAAAACGACTGTGTCCTTGACTATGTCTCCTGTGCATTTATGCAATGATTAGCCCAAATTAATATGACCAAACAGATAAAAGGAGAAAATAATAAGCTTTTGGTTGCATTATATATATTCCAGGCCAATAATAATATATCACCAGCTAGAGGAATGTGCCTGTGAATAGCAAGCAGGAGCAACCATGTGCTGCGGAGCGCAGGACCCTGCTGCCTCCCACTGCGAGCTGCAAGGAAAGGCAATATCCTCTATCAGTGACCAGTGTGTGTAAATTCACACACTTCCAGCAGAAGTGGACTTAAAGGCTGAGCTCGTGCTGGGAAAGATGACTGCAACACTGGCAGCTTACTTTATGAACATATAGTTTTTCAGCTTTTGGAAAGAAGAACCAGTTTGATCCTAGTGGAGAGAGGGAGGCAAAAGGGCTGCTGCAATAACCATCAACACAAAAAATCCTTTAAACAACATTTGGTCTTCGAAATAAAACTCAAATATCTTTGTCATACCTTGGTATTTAGCTCCTCATTTCACAGAGCAGATGTAAACAAAGACATGCCTGAGGAGGGTGAGGGAGCTGGAGCTGGCCCTGCTCCATTCTTCATGCAGCACTACACCCTTGATCATGCCTGTCCCAGGCTGGGGGAGCAGCAGTTTCACCCCCTCGGGGCACCCTCTGGGCTGACAGGAGAGGCTACAGCCTGCTGGGAACCTCCTCACCAACAGCCAGTGGGCTCCAGCTCCACTGAGCTATTGCCAGACTGCCAGACTGCCACCTGGTACCTGGCACAGGTAGTTTATGCAGTTACACCTCTGGAACTAAACTCCTGGGGAATTTGTGGATCCCTCTGGTGGGAGGAAAAACAGCTTTCTTAGGTCAGGTGGTGTGTTTGTGCAGCTTTCCCCTTCCTCTTCCTCACCTCCTCATCTCAGCATTTCATGAGTGAAGACAGAGCAAGACTGAACTTTCTCAGCTGAAGCTGCAATCTAGCACCTAAAACTGACTTCTTCACCCTGAAAAAGGGCATTTTCATCTAAGCAGCTTTGCAAGCAGAATCAACAGACCCAGTTTGCCAAGTGATTCAGAAGCAAACTAATACAATGCAAGGAGAAACGTGAAGGGCAAGCTGTATGTTTAAACATGCTGGAACTTGTACTGCCATGAATCATTAATTCATCGTCCCTTCTGCTCCCACTTCCTTTAACCTTGGCATTTACTTTCCTTGGGATGTTTAACAAGGATGCTCCAAACTGACTGCTCAGTGCCATAACTGTGTTCATACAATCCCTCAAGCCTTCTGACTAGCACTGGAACAGCAAATCTGTCACATTTACTGCAGTGTTACTAGAGAATAAGATACTGCACCAAAATATTCTTATACTCATCTGGTTACTTCCACAGGCTTTTTAAATAGCAATCATCACTGCAGTTCAGGGAGCTTGAGTGGGAAAGGAAAGAAAGAAGAAGAGAGAGAGGAGAGGAGAGGAGAGGAGAGGAGAGGAGAGGAGAGGAGAGGAGAGGAGAGGAGAGAAGAGGAGAGGAGAGAA
>JANHGL010022550.1:9243-27091 GCA_024611195.1 Ceyx melanurus | reverse complement strand
TTTCTGACAAAAAAAAAGACATAATGAAAATTTAATAGTATTAACAGTAGAAAATGCCTGCTTGAGGTTGCTTATAAGAAAACAAACACAGAAGTTGGCAACTTCTGTGCAGTTTTAGCTCCAAAGTAATTATAGCAGCCTTTTGCTTGAATCACTTATCTCAGGACAGCCCATCAGGTGATCAAGAAAAAGAAAAAAACTAAATTATTAAAACTTAGTGAGTTACTGGAATCTTCTGGAACCGAAAACTCTACAGATGGTCTGCAACATATTTGTATAGAAGATGCCCAATTGTTGATGGCTTTCCAACTATTCTAGTAGCATAGTAAGGAGGCAGATACTGGGCAGTGAGCACTGAGCAACTGTTGTCACCGAGCCTTCCCCTCTTGGCTGCATCCCCACTTGCCCAAGGAGCGGTCCTGGTCTCCCAGAGCAGAGACAAAGGTTGCTTTGGAGAAGCTGGGCAGGCTAAGAACCGCGTGTGGATGCGGGGCTGGATGGGAGGCATTGTGCAGAGGCCGTGCCCATTACTCATCTGCTGGCAACGGGCTCTCTTCCTTTTGTCTGCAGGGACGGTAAACTTTCAATGCCATCTGAAAACAGAAGGCCTTTCAGGGAGTGCAAGAGCTCTGCCATCTCAATCATGTGAAAATACTGTAAACACTTTCCCAGCCCCCACAGCAGAGCTGGAGCAGGTCGGGGCGAGCAGGAAGGCCGGAGAAGGGAGCGCGTTGCGCACTCAGCTGTAATTGATGGGTTTCGCTCTCAATGGCAATTCTGCTTGGAATTTGCTCTTTTTGCTTCATGTTAGTGAGCAGGGTGAAGCAGCTATTATGGGGAAAAGGCGGGGAAAAGCCTATTCTATGTTTTATTTAGAGGAAAAAAACCCTCCAGTTCACAACAGTTTCTCTCTTATTTCCTTACAGCTCTGCAAGAATCTATTTCAAACGTGCAGCAGGACTTGGATTTCTCTTTCAGTGCTCAGGGTGACCCAACCCTATGAACTTTTTCCAGGAGGGTCTTCTCCCTGAACTATTTAATTTAAAATTTAATTTATTTTTTTTTAATTTAATTTAAACTACACGAGTGTTGTGTTGCTGACATAGCTTAATGTTTACAACAACATGTCCAGAGTAGGAAGGGATCCACAAGGTATTTTCAGAGAATACCTCTGTGTGTGTGTAAATGTAAGTTTTTCATATTAAACATACATTATTAATATTAAATATTTTGGTATGCTTATTTGGCATCTTAGGACTTGTGTCCTACAAAAGGAAAAATTATGTGAAACGAGCAACTACTTAATAAATTTACATTCCTGTTCCTGATTGAAGTAGAATTCAAGGACCATAGTACACAAAATTGCATGAAAAGTTATTACCAAGTAGTGCCAGATGTGACACATGGGCAGGGTGGGTTCTCCTCACGATCTCTCACATTATGCATCAGTATATAAATATATATATTATATATAAATTGTATATATATTATTATATATTATATATATGCATCCTAATATTCATCAGTATATATACACGCATCCTAATGTAAAAGTTTTAGAAGTTCAGCACTTGAATTCCATACCCCCCAAAATGATGCTTAGATAATCTTTCTATACAGACTGTGAAAACACATGATCATATTTTAGAAACCAAGGAAAAACAGTCAATAACTGAAACAGGGTCTGCTAAAATGACCAATGTTTTAAATTCCCAAAAGCATTCCTTGGAACTGCCTTGCACATACTATCTCAAAACTTCCCTCCTCCCCTCTCCACAAAAAGAAGCTGCAATGAATTAAAATTTTATGGGAATCCAAATAAAAACCTTCAGTAAAATTGCAAACAAGACATGGCTGTAGAAGCATATGGAAGGTTTATGAGAGCAGTGGAGAGAAGGGAAAAAAACCAAAACAACCAAACAAAACCAACACGAATCCCAAGGCAATGAAAACCCAATTTTTTTCTTGGTCTTTACAAACCCAAAATACAATACTCCACGTTTGAGACATTACTACAGGCACAGTTTGGAACTGCAGAGCACTGCAAGCAATGAAATCTGGGTTTGCTTTAAATAATTGTAAAAATACAGAACTTTCAGATGGTTTAGGGGTGAACTATGTAAAGTAGGGCTAATGGTTGGACTTGATGATCAAGGATCTTTTCCAACCAGAATGATTCTGTTTCCTCTTAGATGACTCAAACTTGGGGTCTAAGATAAAGAGATTTTTTTTTTACATCTTAAATTAGAAGTAACAACCCTGTATGTATGTTTTGTTCTATAAGGACAAATGCAGGTTCTGTGCTCAGTGCTTGGAAAGAAACATGTACATAACCATCAATCTAAATACAGCATTTAAAAAGACCTGGGGCTTTGCATCTTCCTCTAGATATTATCTTGCAGAAACTCAGGTGACCTCTACTTAGAGTGTTATGACTTGTATACCACAGAAATATCATACTTCCAAGGGAAAACAAACACAAACAAGCAATACTTTGGCACACAATTCACTAAGAGCCGTTGTTTGCATGATACAGAAGTTGAGAAAAATGAATATTCTTGACTATCATTAGATAGGAAAGTGTATGTGTAGGGATTGTGGAACATCACAGTTTTCAGATATTGAACAAGGTATCCACACTTACTCAAAGATAAAACATCTGAAAAACTCAAGCACTGAACAAATATGAACTTTTTACACCTCTCTTCATGCCAAAAAAAAGGATGAACTTAAAGTTAGGAGGTTAGTATCGTGTCTGCATTAACTTTAATTTGATGTTCAAGATTTGAAAGTAATAATAAAATGTTGATTTTCTTTTCATTTATTACAAAGCTATAACAAGTTCTGACGTTTTCAAAGTGTATTCATAACAGCTATTGTTTCACCCTAATTATTTTGCCTCACAAAGTACTTATAGGTAAATATTGTGATGCTGAAGAGCACTAAGGAAGATCAAGCAGTCCCATGGGTCTTTTAAGGTCTTTTGTATCACAATCCCAAGCAAAGACAGGAATCTTTCTGAAGCAGATTGCCTAGCCAGTCTTCAGACCATTCTACATCACTGTGAGGTGCAGTGAGTCCTTTCTGGGGCAGTTCTCCAGGATAGAGCATAAGGGAGCAGCACCCAACCAGCTGTCAGGAGTCCCCCAAAAGAAGGATGGCTAAAAGTTCATCCTTGTGCTCCCACAGTTTCCCAAAGCAAACCCCACCTCTGCTCCTCCCTCCACTCCCTCTGTGGAGTTCACGTTGCCCCAAACATCTAGATTTCCACCCCTCCTCTGCATGAGATCTGTGAGACAACCTAAACACAGCTGTCAGGTTCTCAAAGCAGCATCAAAGCTCAGTCAAAGCAATGGGGAAAACAAGATGTTTTGTTAAACAATGCTGCCTCAGATCTCACAGGGCTATGGAAGGAAAGTAATACCCTCTGAGCTGTGTGTATGGCAAGCATTAGCTAACATCCTCAGTCACAACCCCACTGTTTATGAGGTGAGGAGGAAAGAATACAGCTCCCTTTTGGCAGGAGGACATCTACACTGCCCTGCAGGAATTTTTTTTTTGCTGTATTTCAGATGTATTGAATCTTCTATACGTTAGAAAAGCAAAGCATACATTGTGCACTCTGGAGTTATCACCTCTCTCAATCAGCTCCTAGGTTTGACAAGGTCACACAAAACACTTCTTTTACATCATAAGTCTTACCTTTAGGCTCTGGTACTCCTCCACAGGAACCTGCAACTATTTAAAGACATTTATCAAACCAGAAATGGAAATATTTATGTTTGGAAACACTGGTATTTCTAAGCATTCCTTATTTCTTTCTTGCTCCACCAATACTCATTTCCAGTCTTTGAACCATGTGAAGTAGTTTAAAAGTTATTTCTCAGGAAAAAAAAAAAAAATTGCCTGCTAAATCATCACCACCCCCTGCACATAGTTGAAAGTTTTCTGTTGCACTACTGGTACTACTACTGCCATAATGTCCATTTACACATTTGTGTGCTACATATTCATTATTTCCTACACAAGTTGTTTGGGTTTTTTTGGTGGTTGGTTTGTGGTTTTTGTTTTGTTTTGTTTTGTAGTTTTTAGTTTTATAGACAAATTTTTATGGTTAGTTTGAGTTCAGAATAGATGATCATTCCAGAAATGCACACACTTCCCTCTAAATGTTTCTTTCTTTTGCATTGAGAAACCCACTCTGAATCAGAGAGGGGCTGATACAACTACAAGCTCCCCATCTGGGACATCACAGCATGAGCAATTTATCTTTGCAAAATGCCTGGAGATCCACTGAAGAAAAAAGAAAAAACACACACCACTTTTACCTCATGCTTGGCTAGGCTTGGAGGTTCCAGCCTTGCTTTTGCTGCTACACCCAGTTTTAGCCCAAGCAAATTCCAGTCCACTCCTCTTCCTGAGGCTCCCCTGTATTTGAACAGGTGGGACAAGAACTGCTGCCCTTGCCCAAGTGCTGCTAGAGCTGAAGCAGCTCGTGAAGCAGCTCTGCTGCAGCTATCCATTCAGAACAGGCACTGGGGAATTTCAGGCTGCAGCAGCCATTTCTAGAGCTGAAGTGCTGGCAGCAACACTCAGCTCCTCTGGAAAAGGGAAAAGACTGTGAGCTAGAATTGTAGCATAAAATAATTTAATTTTTTTTTGTTTTAATGTAAGGCTGTCCCACCATTCTATTCTCTGTCATTAATTTTCCATATGTTCCCTTCACCACTGCTCTTAGTCTGGGTTCAGCTGACAGAGCTGGATCAGATTTCTTTACAAGCCAGGACATTTGCTGGCTTGCTTACTAGGTTGAAGGCAGTTATGTTTGAGTGAGGCCCAAACAAAACAAGTGAGAGTTGGTGGCTTTCCAGTGAGTAGGCATCAAATCTATATGATCCAAAGTTGTTGTTTTTTAAAACTTCAATTTTTTTTAAATGGAAGTTCTTTTATTATTTCAGATTATTAAAAAAATAAAAAATTAAAAGCTAGCTGATACTTGCTCAATTATTGCAGCATCCCTCTGTTTACTATAAAGCAAATATTTTGCTCTGTTTTCTTTACATAAGGCAACAGTTTCTCGCTTATCTAAATTTTTAACCACAGAGGGGCAGATGCACTAATATCTTTGGAAAAAAAAAAGAAACTGATGAGAAGGAGATCAGTGAACCATTTTGTTCTCAGTATTTGTACTAGATAATGAAGCCTAGTGTTTGCAAACCTTTCTCTCAAAAGAATTTGGATTTTATTTAGCCCTCTGATTTAAATCTGACTTCTAGAGACATGTCTGATACTGCCAAAATCTGAGTCAATAAAACATAATTAGAAGTGACATCTCCTTCCATACAAACTTTAAATATAAGACAACAAATACTTGAATAATCACTGATGCTCCAACAATATCCTGGATATTTTCATTCCTTTTTTTCACCTTTTTTTTTTAGCTTTATTATTCTCAGCACACCTGAAATGCATTTTAAATGCTTTGGGACAATGACTTTTTTTTTGTAAATTGCCAAGAATATCTGGGGCCTTCTGGAAATGTTAAAGTTGAATTTCAAAAGGAATTTGACACTGAAGGACCTCCAGACTTTTGAAATTTCTCATTTTACTCCCCCCACCACATATGCACAGAAACCTAAGGTAGCAGACACAGAGTACAACCCAAAGGTGAGGCAACATGAAAATCCCAGTATTAGATGCTGCATTCTGGGTTTAGTGTGCTTGTCCACAATGCAAATTATAGCTTCATAAAAGAGGGGTTAAAGAAATAGTAGAGCACAGAGAAGAGGGAGGTACTACCATCTGCAGAAGCTAGCAGTTCATTGCACCAAACCACAAGGACATCCTTTTTCTTATGTTTGCTTCATGATTTATGGCACAGGGAGGAAGAGGAGGAGATTGGAAGGGGGGGACAAGTGAGGAAGACAACATAAAAACTCCTTGATGAAAGGAAACAGATCAGATAGAAGGCAAATCTGCAAGGCTTTAGCAAAAGTGCAGTTGTTTGGTTATTAGACCAAAGAGTGTAAATGGGGGAGAGACCAAACACAGAGCTCACTGAGATCACTACAGACATCACAGCTACTACAGAACCATCAAATAACTCCCACAAACCACCAAAAGTGGGAGCTGAAAGAGAAAACAAAAAATATGGAGAGGTAGCTGTGAAAGAACAGCCATGGACAAGCTTTCAAGGCATAGATGGGGTGAACAGTACATAACAGCAAAGGTAAAGGAAGATGGGGCTGCAGAAGAGACCTGTGACTGTACCAGGAAAATCCCAGTGGAGGATTAACTATACACTAGAGGTTTCTACTTAGAAACAAAAGGATTTACAAACCAGACTGTTGGCAAGACTTCAAGAGTCCCACACTGGAATAATTAGAATAAAAGCTGTTCAGTGAAGTTATTTTTGGTGGGCATGTTTGGATCAGAGAGTGGAGTTGTTGAGCACAGTACAATACATGCCAAAAGTCCTATTATGTGCTTGCCACTGCACCCTGCCATACTTGGAAGTATGTTCAAAAACTCTTGTGTAGTGTCCCTTTGCTTCACACTTAAAGGAAAAAGCAGTACCACCCATTTCAGTTGGAGGTCACCGTGCTGATCCTGAGCCATGCTGGAGGCAGGGAGATGTTTGCTCTGTGGCAGAGCTCACACTGGGCAGGGCACTGGTCTAAACATTCTTGCTCCAGATTCACACACGTATCTTCTGAAGTGACAGGGGTGTAGAAGTCAACAGCAGTTCATACCCTGTGGTGACTTTCCTGTCTGATGAAAGGGGATTCTCATACCAAAGACACCTTCAGAGCTGAGAGAGGCTAACCAAACAGACAGGAAAGCATTAAGACTCATTAGAAAAGTATCACCCCAGGTATAGAACTTTTGATTTTTTTGCAGTGGAATTCCTCAAAGGACACTGCAGAGAAGCTGGGTGCCTTTCTGATTGTTCCCTCCAGCATTGTTTGATTTTTTTTCCCTGGAAAACTACATGGTATGGAAGTTTCTGTGAAGGAAGACAAGCAGCAGACAAGTTCTGAAACAAAGAGTGTGAACCAGAAATTTCAGAGGAGGAGAAAGAAGGTACCTTTTGATTAAGGATATATTAGGCCCTGAACCTACCATTGGATGGAAAACCAGTAGATTTATTGAACTGAAGGATTATTGATTTTGAAAGCTACAGGTACCCCAGACTTGGGACCAGATTCTGTTCTCCCTGGCAGTTTGCAGAACCACAACACATCCACTGCCTAAAGCTGAGCTCCAGGGGTGGAAAACAGTATTGAATACATTTATTGCTCCTTTGCTGTGATACTCTCTCCTCTCTCCACAACCTTGTAAAGACACAACCTCAAAGCACTGAGCAGTGCCTGCCATGCTGTGCATCATGAGCAGCTGATGCTTACCTTGTCTCTGATTTGGTGAGCTTGGCAGAGACAAACTCACTGCTGCCCTTCTTATTTGCACGCTGCACAACTGTGAGGTACCGTGGCAAAACTTTCCACTGAGTGGAACATTCCAAAGATGGGTCTTTAGGGGTTTTCAGTCCTTGCTAGCAGGGCCTGGGTACAGTTTCCACAGAGCAGCTGATGGGCTCCCTGCATTGAAACCAGCCAACCAGTTTGCACAAGTCTCTCATTCTAAAATATGTGCATTTTATTTGAGTTGATAGAGAGGATAAGAATCAACTGTCTGTTTCCCAGTTAATAAAAAGCATACAATGAAAGCAGAGCTCTGCCAGCATATCTTGTTTATCCAAAAAACGTTTGGCATTAAACGTGAAATCGGAAATGAACTCATTATCTGATTATTTTCATTTTGCAGCACTAACTGCTCTGGGGGAAAGGCTTGCCTTAAACAGTCCCCTCATATGGATGACTAATTGCAAATATGCATCACTGAAGAACAGAGCAAATGCTCACGAGTCCCAGGGTAGGACATGCCACTATCGATTTGGACAGAGCATCAGGAGTGACTTCTTTCAAAGCAGAAGGAATCCACTTAAGCCAGCAGCAGCATGCCCGTACAGGTGAGATGAGAAGTGGTTCCCAAAAGGCCATGCTCTGTAATTCTTATCCAGCCAATGTGCTTAACAATTGCTTGTAGTGGACTAGACCCTTCTGCTCTGAAAAGATTATTATATAGCAATATGGATAGTTCTCATTGTCTGGATGTAAAAGGCTTTTGAAAAGAGGATCCCTCAGTGGTATCAATGAGCACTGCTCAGTGAAAATTAACAAAAGAGCATCAGATAGCCAGTCAGGGCTAATACTCACCTGGAGTATTGTGTCCAGTTCTGGGCTCCCCAGTTCAAGAGAGACAGGGATTTGCTTGAGAGAGTCCAACAGAGGCTCCAAGGATGCTGAAGGGACTGGAACAGCCTTGTGAGGAGAGGCTGAGACACCTGGGACTCTTTAGTCTGGGGAAGACTCTTTATCAAGTCCTCCTCTCAGGGGACTTGATAAACATTGATAAATATCTGAGGGCTAAGTGTCAAGAGGAAAGTGAGAGCCTCCTCTCACTTGTGCCCTGTGATAGGACAAGGGGAACGGTTCCAAGCTGGAACACAAGAGGTTCTGCCTGAACATGAGGAAGAACTTTTTCCCAGTGAGGGTGCCAGAGCCTGGAAGGGGCTGCCCAGGGGGGTTGTGGAGTCTCCTGCTCTGGAGATTTTCAAGACTCACCTGGATGCATCCTCTAGGACCTGGGTTAGATGATACTGGGTTAGATGATGATCCTGCCTGGCAGGGGTTTGAACTTGGTGATGGCTAAGGTCCCTTTCAACCCTGATACTCTGTGATACTGTGTGATACTATGAATATTTTAGGAAAACTTTCCATTCCAGCACCAAACCCAGGTCACTCTGGATTAAAACTGGAGCCACATCCTTTCCTTTGTCTCCTGCTGCTGTTTTGCTCTCTTCTCATCTGATTGAGCTCAGCTTTCAGTGTTTTCTGGTTAGCACTCTCTGTAGCTGTCTCAACAACTGATGCTCCTCCTAGGATTGCTGAGTGTCTCCTCTGCACTCAAAATGCTGCTTTCTTCTCCCACTGGCAACTGGAGTGAATTTCAGAAAGGGGATGATGGAGCCTTCCACTGTGTGTCAGCACTGTGCAAGTTAAACCAGTTCTGTGGCCTCCACATTTGAACATTTTGTCTCTTCCTTTTTACTTCAACTGAAATACCCTCATTCTCACGTGCCCTGTCAAACTATCTGCAGTATCATAGTAAGCATGGCTTAGACTTCCCCTTCCTCTTAGGTACATATGAATTATTTTTTTTTTCCCTAGGCCAGCACTCAAAGGAAAACACACACTGAGTGGTGCTCTGGAAAGCAGTAAATATCTCAGGATAACTCTGGGCTGCCCAGCAAACCAGCACACTGATACACAGGCTCCGTGCAGCCCCCAAACTACATGTAGCACAGGCAGAGGCAGCTCAGGTGCCTTCCCTCAACTCAGCAAAGAGAAGGTATCCAGCAGTTCAGTCAGCTGAATTAAATGCACTGGGTCCCTATCATTCAGTTTCAATCCCTTAACAGAGCAGATCCAGTCAGAATGAGAAGTTACCCTGAATTAATGAATATTATTAGTGTCCCCAGAGCACTGCAACTACCCTTTGTGATTCTTCCTTAGCCCTGTGCTATCCATTAGTTAGGGTGGACAGGGACCATCTGAAGTGATTTGAGAGGACAGATCCTATCAACTGCAGTGTTTAGTCTCTACAATCACACAAGGATGACACAGCATTTTGCAGGAAAATGGACATATATAAGTAGAACTCTAAAATTATATATTTTTTAAATTATCTTATTGTAGATATAGCCTATAAAAGAACACTATGAGGAAAAAAAAAAAAAGTAAAAGAAGAAAAAATTACAGTCACACCAGCAAAGAAAGGCATTCAACACATTCCCAGCCTAATGCTGATGTGACAGTTTCCATGTACTCTTTCACATCTCAGTGCCCACACTGGTGCTTTCCTTCTCTCCAGCAGCTGCTCTGAGGCAGTGAAGGGTCACCAGCACTATTCTGTTTCAGTTCCTGGAGGCTCCTTTGCTCTGGCAAAAGCCCACACTTCCTGAGCAGCTCAGTCTTGCCCCAGAAGCTGAAGAAATATTCCCTTTTTGAACTGTTAAACTTTCATTTCCTATCTGATGCTGTCTCAGCATGAGAAGCATATTAAAGTCTAGTTTGGCATTTGCTCTTTTTCACTGGGATCTTTGGAAGATCCTGTTTTGAACTGAAAGGCAAAAATGAGCATGAACTTTCAGACTTATTTGGTACAACAAATGTGAGCTTTTAAAACAAGGCACGTGGGGTTTTCTTTCCATTAAACTATAGAAAGTAATTTACCATGAGTTGTAAACAGGTAGCAGATGTGACCACAGCAGAACAGGCTGTTTGACTCCTCATTCCAAACGAAATGGAAAAGAGGAGTAAAATTTTCTGAAAGGAATTTGTCACGTGTTGTTTTGATCATATCTTTTACATCTTGTTCCTTCACAGCCTATTGGATCCTGGAGTTACAGCTGCATTCTTCACCTTCCTTCTGTAATCCAGACCAAACTGTGTCACCCAGAGATGTGTGTTTATCTCACTGAACATTAAGGCTTCCACCATTTTTTTTTTTTATAAATTATTGTTAATATGGTGTCTCAAATAATTTCTAAATTCTTATATGTTACACCTGCTTTCCACATTACCAAAACTGGAAACTGGTGCTGGTTTCCATCACTCTTGATATTGTTTTACTGACACCTTCCAACACTTGTTACAGTACTAAGGCTTTATCTCATTAAAGAAGTGCAGTGAAAAAAAGATAAATTACTATCACCTCATCAGCACTTCTGGTTAAAGGAAGTATTGTTATCAGTGTTCATTCACAGAGAAGAGCAAACTTGTCCTAGTGTTTTCACAGACACAATTTCACCCGGAGGCCTCTCCTACAGCTTCTGTTTTTTAAATTAATTCTCTCAAATTTATTTGCTTTAATCCAGTTTTGGGTTGGAACTTCTGCTTTTTTTGAGCTGGTACTGTCACCTGCTCCCTTCACCTCCCTTCACCCACCACTGTTTCAGTCTGTCTTCAAGGAGTAAGGAAGAGGAAAGGTAACAGTTGTCAGGCTGTTAATAAAATTAATAATAATTAATAAAAGGCTGACCTACTTGCAGCCCACTATGTTATGGGCTATGTTTTTCACAATACATTTGGTTTTTTTCCTGATAAAAATAAGGTCAAAGTATTGTTTTTTAGCATATTCAGTGGACAGATTCCAAATCCATTGGAGTGGATTTGTTTGTTGTACTTTATGGTAGAGAGAATTGTATGAATCAGCTTTTCCATCAATAGAATTTCCCACATATTCTGGAAGCACTCAGTAAGTGTGGGTACGTGGGTTAATTTCCACACTTCTGTTAGTGTTGTTGAGGCTTTCTGTGGTTCTGTACTCATAACTGGATGTCACATGCCTCCAGAAGGAGGGGAACACACTGAACCAAAGATAAGGCACACATGCAATCTCTCACGAGAGATCTCTGCTGATTTTCTCTGTCATGTTACATACTAAACTGTGCTACTGACTTTTCTTTGTGCATGGGGTACTCTCTGGTCTCAGTTAGCCAGCTCCTTAGGGACTCAGGTTTACTGAAAATATAAAGCAGACATGACTGTAACAGCCAAATGCACTGTCTCCAAGAGAAGTAGCAAATAAACAGATCCCATTTGTCTGCAGGTTAATATATATATGAGTATATATAGCAGAAAACACATCAAGTCCTGTGCAGGCTCTTGGAAAAGTTATGTTACATTCACACAACTCCACTTGCAGCTCTGGAAGTTGAGAGCAGCAGCAGCAAAGGACAAGTAGCTTTCAGCTGAGTAAGCACACTCTTTATACAGCACGTTGTTTTAATAAAGTATTGTTCTCTTATATTGAGGGTCTGAGTACTGTAAGCAGCATAAAAGTACAATTTGAGAGGAATACCATTTTTTGGTGACACTTCATAGGTCCCTATGCTTTTTAGAGTGGTAAAAAGTCACGTAGCTTCTTCTCATAAGTGTTTATAATCCATATTTGCAGATGATTAAATAATTCTAAATGGACATGAAGAACAAAGGTAAGGTTAACACAGGGTTAATATGAAAGGACCGAGAAGATCATCTAGTCCAACCCCCCTGCCAGAGCAGGGGCACCTAGGAACAGATCCAGGTGGGTCTGGAATGTCTCCAGAGCAGGAGACTCCACAACCTCCCTGGGCAGCCCCTGCCAGGCTCTGGCACCCTCACTGGGAAAAAGTTCTTCCTTGTGTTTCCCCTCAACCTCTTGTGCTCCAACTGACTCCCATTGCCTCTTGTCCTGTCACAGTGGCCTATGTGCTGCACAGATGAGAGCTGTTACAATGAGCTCAGTTTTGGATGTTCTATGAACCCTTTTAGAGTTAGACCCAATGATACCAGGGTGCAGCCCAGATGTCTGTCTAGGGTAACACAGATACATGTAAGACATTGGCTTAGCCTGTATGTCACATGTTCATCTTTCCACTGTCTGTGACCATGTGCTACTGGATATGTGAGGTTGACACCCTCAGCTTTCCATCCAGGATGACTTTACAGCAGCAGCAGAGCCATCCACTTGTCTTGTTTCCAAGATGCACTGTCTCTGTCCATATTTCTGTTTAAATAGCAAAAGGTCTTCCTCATGTTTTGCATGGACCTTTGCAGACTGATAATTCTTAACATTTTGAAACCTATCTGATTCTTTTTCCTCCCGAGTGAAGTACAGAAATGACAGTAAGACTTTTCTGCAGAGAAGCCACACAGAGCTGTGAGAATTGCTGATTATGAGGTACTGCTAGCAAAGGGCAGTCTTTGACAAAGTGCTGCTGCCCACGTTGTATTGCAATGACTGTTTCCCTCATTGATGCCTCAAAACATCTGGGCTCCTGCATCAGATAGGAACATGAATGACTCTCATTTCTTCTGCAGGGTAGCTGCAATGCTAGAATTGCACTAGTAGTGTATGGTAGCCATTGGCCCAACCTGGGGCCTGCCATCAGATTTGCTGAACAGAAGAGGGTTTGGTCTGGCTGATAAATTGAGAAAGAGATGAGAGGGGAAACCCCCAGCATGGCAGGAACTGGTGCTAGCTGAAACAATAGCTGGAACTCTGAGTCATTGTTGAAGCAACATCCAAACACGAGCATTAGAGCACACACTGTACTGCAGAAAGAGCCAGCTTCTGGGTAAATTGCACACAAGGAGACCTAAAAATTTTTAATTCTGAAAAAGTTAAAACATTCTCTACATGTTTTTTAAGAATTAGATTAATATCCTTCAGTGGCAAAGCTCCATTTTGCCAGACTCCAGCAATTTTAATGGGACTGTGGTCTGTTATTTGTTTTTCTGTCTTCTCTGGTGGTAGAGTACTGCATCGTAAGCAGTATTAACTAATAATTCTTTGTATTCACTTACCATATAGCAAATGCATGCTTTAAAAGTATTTTCTGACTTAAGCCTTATGATCATGCAGAAGGTTTGAAGAGTCTGCTAAAGACAAGGACACAGAACAGAAGGTCTCAGATTTGTTGAAGTGTTAAGAGGAATGCTCTGTGTCAGGCAGGGAGTAGTCTGATTATGTGCACAGTATGATCATAAAGCCAGAAGAAAAAGAGAACAAGCTGAGCTCACCTGTCTGCTAAAGGCCAATCTTCACTGTTTGACACAGCTCTTGCTCTCACTGCCTGAGTGAAATCATATTTGGAGAGATGTTTGGTCGAAGACACAGCCACAAAACTGCCTTTTCTCTATTGCCACAGAAGGATTTTCATTTCAGGAATTGATAAAATAATCCTTGTGTAGGGTAAGCAGGACTCGGTTCAGCTGAGTATAATAGATCTAATTAAGATTTCAAGTGAACACTGAGAATTGCAAAGCACTTTAAGAGAAAAGCTCAGTTTCAGTGGAAGATATTATTCACTGAAGATTTTTAAGAATGAAAACACCATCTGAGTCAAGCAATGCTAAAGTCAGAATATTTTACGTATGATCAGCTTAATAAATGGAAAAATGTTTAAATCCACTCCTTCCAGAGCCTTATGAAATGCTATTACACAGGAGGTTAATTTCCAGAGCTCCCCAGGGGTATGCTCTCCCTTCCTGGTCCACGTCTAAGCACAATTAACACAGTTGCCAGGGGGACAAGATCCATGTCATTATAGAGTAGATGATCAGAACCTCCTGAATTACAACTCCTTACTTAGTGTCTCTTTGCCAATTATCCCGTTGAGGATGTGAAATATTAAATAAGAATTATAAAGACTCTCTGATGTATAAAATCTCAAATGCCTGCTCAATCATGCTATTATATCCCATGCAGTAGGTAAAAATAGTACCATGGGGTTGATTCAGTTGGGCAGAGGCACACACCTACATTTACATCTCTCTGGAGTCCCCAAATGGAAGTGGTTCCAGAATGAAGATGAATCAGATCTGAATTATTTTACACCTAGGACAGCTTTAACATTTCCCAACTTTAAATCTTTCAAAGTTTAATATTTGGTTTAACTTGTTAACCTTTCCCTTGGTCATTGCTTTTCCACAGATGTCTTATTCAAAAAGTGGTTACACAAAAAAAAAACCCCTTATGAGTAAATTTATTGTCTGAAACCCAGAAAAATAATTGACTATTGAAGAAAATGCACAAAAGCAACTTTCAAGTTTGTAACTGTAAATATTGTGCCAGTAACAGCCCTCACAATTACATGTCTATTTTAGATAGAAACAAGTACTAGCAAGAGTAATCTGCTCAGATTTTGTCATCAGAGCACACAATAAACTACTCTTGAGCAAGCAGCAACCCAAAAATTAGTCCCAGAACCAATTAAGAAAATAATTTCAAATATCACAGGAAAGAGGATGATGTCTGGCTACAAAGAGGCAAAATATAGAAAATAAGTTGCTATTATAAATACCCAGAGTCCTCATTAAATGTTTCTTGTACTTCATTTGTGCTATGCAAATGGATTACACTGAAGGTGAGAGACTAGAAAGAGCCAGAAGTTATTGAAATATAAAGGTCTAATGTAATAGCTGCTATTTCCTTTGGAGATCTCGGGCCAGGCTTGAGAAGAGGATGGTAAGAAAAAAAAATAAATTAATAAAAATAAAAAATTAATAAACCAAAAACAAAACGAACAACCAAGACAAAGGAAAAGAAAATTCTGAATGAAACCAAAATGCTTAGAGCAGATTTACAGTTTCATAAAGTACAGTTTACCAGGTAATTTCAAGGACATTTTCAAAGTGTTGCAGTTAAGCTCCTACCCTCGACAGTGTGTAAATGAGAATTCCCTTTAACCCACCCACATCTCAGAGCAGACCCTGAATACAACTCCAATACAAATGCTACCAACAATCACTGACAACAAAACATTTTCCCATTAAAAAGGATCTCTTTTCCAAGTTACCTTTTTCTTACATTTGCTATTTCTCACCAACTCTATTAATACAAGCCAGATACCATTTTCATCCCATTCTCTCCTTTTTAATGCCTACATTCAGTGATTCATCAGTGTATACTGGTGCTCAATAAGCCAAGGTCAACCTCATTTCCTCCTCCCTGTGCTCTCTCCCCCACAACTTCACGTGTTTCAGCTTTACTTTGAAGTGACTTCCTTGCCTGGCATGCTAAAATCCAGAAACAGAGTGCCTATCACTATGAGTGCAGTTCATGCCCTGACTAGTCACAGCAGAGGGAGAATTAGACTATAATCTCCCAAACAATGTAGGATCTGTAAATCAAAACCAACCAGCTCTTTTTGGCATGGAGATCAATGAACTAGTGAAGGGGTTTGAAAAATCCAAGGAACTTTTCTAAGGTAAAGTCAACCTCAGATTAAGGATTTGTTCAGCTTGATTTTTTTTTTCTCTCCTCCGCCCTTCACCCTGAAAAATCATGGTTTTACTACATCTGGAGAAATAGTATCTTGTGCTGAACCAGAGGGCAAAACAGGCAGACATGAACAGAATTTACAATACAGGCAATTCAGAGACTAAAAACAACCTACCTTTAGTACTACCCCAAACAGCCTTCTTGATGGCAAGGATGTTTGCATTTCTGTGGTGTAAATATAAAACCAAACAAGAGTGGCTGCTCTAATCAAAGGAGTAATCGCATGTTGCCAACAAAAAAAAATTACAATGCATCAAAACATTTACACAGACTTTAACCACCTACAGAAAGTAATCAGAGTCAGAGGAATGGAGTCACACCTGATAGAGTGACATAAAGTTTCTTGGCATGGAGGTTATGGAATTTCCATAACATAGAGCATGAGGGGTTTCTACTTTGAGAAATGAAACCCTCACATACTGATTGATGTGTCATCATGCACACAAATTATCTGGGATAGGTTTAATCCCACTGGAAGTCACTGACACTTTATATTGTAGTCACTTGGAACCTCAAAGGTGTGTGGAGAGCTCTCTACCAGTAACACAAGTGGGTCTAAATATAATCCTCCCAAGAAGTGTCTGTAAGATCAGATTTTCTCCTTGTGTCCCAATGAAAAATGTTAAATCAAAGGCTCAATGGAAAGTTTGCAAGTAAATTTTTTTTCTCTCCAGTAGTCTTTAGCTTCTCATCTTTGATGTGTGCCAGGTTGATCATGCTTTCTGGGGTTTGTTCCCTAAGGGTCACAAGTCTCTGGGAAAGGGGAAAGGTGGCAGAGGCCAATGTGCTGAGCACAGACACCCAATGTGTGCTTCCCAAGGCTGGTTATTAGTGACATTTCCCAGGTGGAAAGTTAACAGCTATCGTAAACAAAAACTGTAATCCTAACTCCTCCTTCCACTCAACTTCTCATGCCAGTGTGGACCACTGTGGAGAGAGAGGGCCTCCAGAGTATCAGCTTCAGGAGATGGGGACACACAGGATAGTGTGAAACAGTTGGAAGGCCAGGTTTAAACATGTAACCTGAAACACTGGAAACTACAAGTCACAGCGGGGCTTAGCAACAAAATCAACAATATAGGCAGCTCATGACATGTGATCACCAAAGCAGAAGCAAGGTTGCTTAAATATAGCCCCTGTAGGTATTAGAATATTTCTGAGAAGTACACAGCAAGCATGAGACAGATGCTAGTAATAAGTAGAGCTTTAGACATTTATTTTTGTATTTAAACATCCAGCTATATTTATCTGAAAGACTTAACCATACCATTCTTGACTGAAAGATATGCCAGTTACTTACTGATGTCTAGACAAAAAGATTTAAATCTGGAAAAGATAAACCTTTTCAAGGGAACATGGAAAAGTGCTTTAGGAGTGCATGAGAAGGGCAGTATCTGCACTTGAGTCCCCAGAACTCTGGCTTTAAGAGCTTTGTCTATTGGAGAATGTAGTATATTCATTATTTCATAAACAGTTTCCTAATGCTTGTTCTTGACCCTAAATTGTTTGGGTTTGAGGGGAGAGGTTAGGAAGTTTTGAAAGCTCTAGAAAGCTGGTAAATTCAGTCAGACAGAGAGGAGTGATATCTGATGATTACCTGACACTCCTGGAGATGTAGCTGCAGTGTGGTGAACCATTTCCATTTGGGACGTGAAGATATGAATCATCCACAGTGAGTAAGCTGTCCCACTTCCAAGTTTCCTGAAAAAAATAAAATAAAATTAAATCCAGACTATCTGGACACTCACCCTAAGTGTTTGGACAGGTTTAAATGATCCTGTGATCTCAGTGAAGAAATTGATCTTGAAATGAGTTACACATTTCTCCTCTTATTTTTAGCACAGCCATAAGCCAGACCTAAGCAGAGGTTTCCCAGTCTCTGCTACAGTGATTTGGT
>JANHGL010022549.1:3834-22810 GCA_024611195.1 Ceyx melanurus | reverse complement strand
AAAAAAAAGCAAGTCAACCAAAAGGAACCCCCACAAACTAACAAAACAAATGCAAAACAAAATACCCACAACAAAAAAACAAAACAAACAAACCACCAACACCCCAGAAAAACCAAACTCAGACTTTCTTTTAAAATAGACAGTTTTCAGAGACAAATTCTTGACTATTTTACGTCAAAGTATATTAAATTTATAACTGCTGCTAAAATAGTCTGGAGAATTCTAATGATTTATTATTGTATAGAAATAATGCTTTTTTTTTTTATATAATAAACCAGTCAGCATCTGCTTCCATGCATCCTGTAAGATGCTTCCAGACAGTAAAGTAATCCACTATTTTAATTAGCTATAATGTGGCTATTAATAGTTTGTAATTAGCCATCACTATCATATATATGATCTGTTCTGTGACTGGAGAGTGGAAACCACTCTGTCTCCTGTACCCCAGCAGTAGCAATGCTCATTCCCAACAGACTGACAGAAATGGAGGTGTATGAACCAAAGGACAAACCATAGATGTCAGGTTTCAATTTTTTATTATTTTTTTTTTTTGGAGTGGTCATAGCTGTGATGAGCAAATATGAGTCTGTGTTTTTATATACAGTTGAAGGTGTCAACTGTTTGTTGAAGGTGATAATAAGCAATACTTCATGCTCCAGAATGCAAAGACTAGTAGCCACTTTCCAATGTGGAAACCTTATTCTGCTCTTTGAGTCTATTTGTTTCATATGGAAAAACTTGCAGATTGAATTATGAAAATAAGGCTTATAATAAATCTTTTATGTAAGTTGCTCATACTCCTTTCCCAGAAGTCATTTACTGTAAGTGCATAGTTAAGTGATTATCTCTTATTTATTTTTGAGAGCCTTGAATAAGTAAGCTTCCTAGCTTAGGCAGAATTTGTATTCTGGTATATTTGTGCCATCACCTGCGGTTTCTTCCTTGTATGTGCCAGGCTACCAACCTCTGTGCACATATTCCTCATATTTCTTAAGCTACCATTAATAGTAATAATAACATCAATTAAAAAAAGTTTAGTGCCTATTGAGGTTTATAGTACCAAATTACAACATGGCAGGCCACTAATTACTTTCAAAAAGACAGTAGATATAAATGCATTCACCAGGGCTCTCATTCTGAGCCACAAGTTGAATTTGAGAAATGAAAGTTGTCATCTAAATGCTGAACTTCTGTTGGAATTGAGGAATCAAATAAATGGAGTTTAATCTTTTCCTTCATGACTTGCTAATAAGTGACTTTTATTAGACACTTAGCAGCAGATACTTACCAATGTAAGATATAAAAAATTAATTGTACTTGAAACTGCTTCACTGACAGAATGGAGAACCTTCACATCTAACCTTCAAATTCATGTTTCATCAGTACATTTGTCCCCTTAATAGTGCTTTTTGTCCTACTATTAGCATTAGGATGAAATGTATTTTGTGTGTGCGTGAATACTAGAAATGGGACTTGCAATCATGAAATGTTTTGCCACTCTACCTCAGTGCCATGAAAGTAATAGAACAAATAATTCAGTCTGCCAAGCAATAGTCAACAGCCATCATGTCATCTGACTTTTGTTGACTGAGGCTTCTAGTGAAATCTTGTTTGTCCTGGGAATGATGTCCTCAACTGCCCAGCAAAAATTTAAGATCATTAAAGCTAAAAGTAGGATAAAATTTGTTATATGGTGACATTTATTAGACTGTAAATCATGAGGAGTAGAGAATATAGAATAGAGTATAAATACTATATTCTGCATGGATAACAGAAATTGAAAGGATTATAAATTTTGACCCTTTAGCTTCTTACTTCGTAATGAACAAAACCATTAGAATTTAATTTTATGTGTGATCTTCTGAACTTAATTACTCAATATGTTAGCTTATTTTTGAGAGTTATTTTGTGAGACAGCAATGCTATGTTACTGGAATTACTGTTGGTGTAAATTACTTCAGAGTAAAACAACTGTTTTATTACCAGCATCATATATAAGCTGTTTACGTCTATGTGGAAAGTCAGGCTTTCAACCAGAGAAAAAGTAAAAAAAAAAATCTGTTAGGGAAGCTAAGTTTTCCCATTTTCAAATTGACCACTACTGACATGCTTACCTTTCTTTTCTATATTGCGTTAAAACTGTAACCCCACTCAACTAGCAAAAGAAGATTTACACACACAATGGAAAAATAGATCTTGAGATATGGTAAATATTAATTGGCTATGTACCATTACTCTACTGTGCTGTTTTATTCAACCCAGCCTTACCAGCATAAAAAAAGCTCATAACACAATCTGCCTGACTGTAACTTCTACTCTAGGATATCCTTGTCCATTTGACTATGTGCACCATCCTATGACTGATGTATCTTAAAGAAAAATCCTTATCGATTTGAAAGGAGTTTTTACAGACCTGTTTATGGCATGCAGATTGAGTATAGCTCAGTACTAAATTGGAGCTAATAAAAAGAATTGGAATGTTACGGCAAACTGGCAAATAAACAATGATCATTTCTTATGCTGCATCAGTCAGATGTCTGTGTCTACAGTAAATATATTGTCTTTCATTCTACCTACAGAATATAAAAAATATTTTTGGGCCAGAAAAACACATGTATTTTTTTTAATATATCAACCTATATTGGTTGTGGAACTGATTGTAGCATAAAACAGGAAATCATAAACCAACTCTGTTGCATGTCTTGTCAGAATTTAGGAAAATTCTCTTACAGGAAGCTGGAAGAATTTCCTTGACAATCATGGTTGATACTTTGGAACAGTAATATTTTCCCAGAAGGTAAAATGCATTGCTTCAAATCAGTGTCAGGATTTGCAACTGAATCCAAAGTCATCTTACTTCTGAAGATCTTATTTTTCTCCATTATTTTCTGCATACTTGAAATTTCAGTAGTTCACATAGGAAGGATGTAAATTCTTCATTAAAGTTCAGAACTGAGTTCTGTAACAATGCAACCTATTAGTAAATTACCTAGTAATTTCTAATGATCAGGAAATGTCCCTCAAACCAAGCAGAAGATTACTAAGAATTAGTCATAATTTATAAATTTGTATCACTGTAGTGTTTCTACAATGTGTGGATACATATATAAAATGTATGTACATGTGATATATGTATTCGCATATATGCTTAAACCACATATATTAGTAAATGTATGTTTGAAAATGAGACAGCTCTAGAGATTAAATTGAATACACTAAGTTAAGAAAATAAGAAGGAAATAAAGCAAGGATGATGATACATTAGTAGAGATTAGTAGATGAGATACAGGAAACCATCCTGGAAACTGAGATTAGGAAATGGCACTGTAATAGCTTAAATGTACTATAATATTGTATGAGAAGTCATACCACACTGTGAAAAAATATATAGCTTTATTTTGACCCCAATCCATGGCAAGGAGCAACCATATTTTTATGTTTTTCATTTGTACTTATATTCTCCATTAGCCAGCTGTTATTGCCTTTTTTTTTTTCTTCCATGAATTGGGAGAAATGTTTTGAGCCTGTGCAAACCGAGGCAATCATTTTCTTGCACGTTCAGAATTCAACTATGATGGAAGTGATAGCATATCTCCTGTTTTGAACTTCCAGTCTGAATATTTCAGTCCTTTAAGTCCATTTTTGTTTTAAGAAACACTCCTTCCTTATTCATGTTCTTCTTGCAATCCCTGATTTTACAGGCTTATGTTACATGCCCAAGGTTTAAAGGTCAGTTCTTTTACAGAAGCATTTGTATATCTATGATAATCCTTGCTGCCCTTTGCTTCTTTTAAAGTATTAGTATCCCTTTGGGGTATGAAGATCAGAAATAATTTTATTCTCTTTAACTTTATAATTTTAAAACCTTTTGGTTTTAGTTTACAATCTTTGTCTTTCTTACTCTTTACACTTTAGGTAATATTTTCATATAACTAGTAATTATAATTACATTATTTTTGTCTAATTAGCAAGGTTAACAACTGGGAGTTACTAATTACTAGTAGTAGCTCATCTTCAGTGTTTACATGAAAAAAAAGCCAGGATTTTGCATCCCTGGGGCATGGGTTAGGGATGTGTTGGACAAACTTCCTGCCCCAGTAAAGCCCTCTGATTATTACCCCATTTTAGTATGTCAGCTGGGTAGTGATGAAGTGGGTAGAAGGAGTCTAACATCAATTTAAAAATATTTTAGAACATTGGGACAGCTGCTTAAGGGATCAGGAACACTATCCCTTCAGTGGCAACTGTGAATGAGGAAATCAACTGGAAGAGGCAACAGATCAACTCCTGGCTCCAGGGCTGGTGCTGCTGGAAAGGCTTTAGGTTTTTTGATCATGAGCTGCTGTACAAGACACCTGGCATACTTGTTGCAGGAGGGATGCACTTGTCTCAGGGGGGGAAAAGGATTTTGGGGCAGGAGTTATCAGGGCTCATGTACAGGACTTTAAACTAGATATGAATAGGGAAGGGGTGATAACTGGGCCTACTGGCATTTTAAATAATCAGAGGGTCTACCCTCCTTCAAGGCTGAAAACTTTATACTCGGCTCCATCCCTGAAGTGTTTATACACCAATACATACAGCATGGGGAATAAACAGGAGGAGTTAGAAATCCGTGTGTGGTCACATGGATTATTATGACCTGGTGGCAATTACAAAGACATGGTGGAACAGCTCACATGACTGGAATGTGGTCATGGATGGCTATGTCTGTTTCAGGAAAGACAGGTCATTAAGGCAAGGTGGTGGATTTCCTATTTATGTGCGGGAGCAGCTGGAATGCCTTCAGTTCTGTCCAAGGGTGGATGAGGGGAGAGTTGAGAGCTTGTGGGAGCAAATTAAGGGACAGGCTGGCATGGGTGATACAGTTGTGGGTGTCGATTACAGGCCACCTGATCAGGAACTTCACAAGGCCTTCTGTAGGTAGCTAACACCAGCCTCACAATCACAGACCCTGGTTCTCATGGAGAATTTTTACTCTCAGATACTTGCTGGAAGGGCAGTTCAGCTATCCATCCACAGTCCAGGAGGTTCCTCCAGTGTATTGATGATAACATCTTGATGCAAATGGTGGAGGAGCCAACCAGGAGGGGAGCAATGGTGGAACTTATCCTCACCAACAAGGAGAATCTGGTTGAAGCAGTGAAGGTTGAGGGCAGCCTTGGCCTTAGTGATCATGAGATGCTGGAGTTCAAGATGTTGCCTGGCAGGAACAGGATATCAAGCAGGACTAAAGGCACAAAGCAATGGACTTTTTTTCTCTGCACTCTATATGGAAAAACAAAAGCATATCCAACTTGAATAAATGTTCACAATATTGCAGCAAAATGTAGGCTCTCAAAGACAGACTCAATGTCTTGTTAACCAACACAGTATACACAGAATACCAAATTGTATAAATTCCCCTGTCAGCGGAGAAATACATGCAAATTCTGTTCTCACTTGCATATGTGCAAGGACAAAACATGTCTATCTGTATGAGACTTCTGTAAAGAAGGGGTCTCTGTTGTGATGTTTTTAACCACACAGAGCAGAATAAGCAGCACAGCTTGATTAAGAAACACATGTCACATGAAGGAATATAATATTGGTATATAAGAAAATAAGATTTTGTCATGCTGCTTCAGTCCTAGTCTTTTCCAGAAGTGCTTCCCAAAATGCCTGTGGCTCTTACCAGCTTTTGCATTAGAGTCCACAGTCAGAACTGCAGGGATGCTTTTTCATGACAATATGCTGTAAAGAACACAGACTGTGTTTCTTTGTTTTCTAAAATCTCTGACTTTCTAGGAAGTATAATTCTCCAGATTCATCCCACATGAGACATTTTCAGCATCAGTGTGTCAAATCCTCATTTGATTAAAACGCTGTGCTTCTGTTACATAGGTTTATTTATCAACATAATCTGCAGTTCTAAAGAATTTATTCTGTTTACATGTTTAGACAAATAATTGAAATATTTCCCCTCTTCCGTTATTGGTTTAAGGAATGACTGACTTCTAAACAGTTTAGTGTCAGTTTATGCTCTGTACTCATTTCTGAATATCTGATTTGTAGATCTGTTAGCTTTCCATCTGTGTGGTGGTTCTGGGGAGCTATACAGAATGCACTCTTTCTCCTGATCCTTCCTTCATCAGGGCATATCAAATTTTCAAACATTTATATTATTTCTTTCTTCTTATGTTCATTACTGGAACTCCTCATGCTCTTGGTGGCTCTGCTAAGCTTCACATAACTTTACCATCTATTTTGAGGATTCTTATATTTTCATGTATGTTTTAGTAGTACTTTTTCAAGAAATTTCTAGGAGCTATGAGGTCTGTTTGATAATTCTTCATGACCATTCATTGTGCTTTCCAGCTTGCCTTCCTCGATGAACATATACTGCAACTACATAAGTTTGTATGCAAATATACAGACAAGTGTGTTTATAAACACACACATATATGTGCATATGTCTAGATATGTATACACACTTGTGTGTATATGCAGAATTTATGTAGATTATGCATTTATTGATAGTCATAATAGCATATTTAGGCATATAAAGAGGCACACAGACTCTAGCAGCCAGAGTGGATAGTTCTTTAGAACTATCATGGAGCGTGATTTTCTTTCTATGCTCTTTTCAAGGACTCCAGCTCTTCATGACACTTTGGAAGACAAGTGTTTAGTAGTATCTTTTCATCACTGTGACAAAGCATTTTTTGTCTTCTGCAAATTGAAGTTCATTACATTAGTACTGATGTTCTCTCAGCAGGTAGTCAATGTCAATTATTTTTTGCTTCTGTATAATGAAAGCTGCTACATACTCATTTCAATTCTGTTACAGAGCTCTGAAGTTCTGACAAGCTGTGAGCAGTTCTTCAATCAGGTAAACTTAAGAACAGCCTCATACTAGTTGGAATCATCATGTCCTGACTAACATGGATTTCTTACAACTTGTCTTTCTTTTTGCCTCATACACAGTGGCTAGGTTTTTCTTTTCTCAATTTTTAGAGCTTGTTGCAGAAGATAGACATCCAAACCCCACTTGTTCACTTGCAACATCTGTTTCCAAATGTTGGGCAAGCTGATTTTATTTTAACAGCTGCATGCACAAGATTATTCACATTGATCTGACACTTGGACCCACTCACATAAGCAACCTACCTTGCCCTTGTCCAAGTCAGTATGAAGTCTCCAGGCAGATCAAACTGCATTCTGTTCCTCTAGGAATAACAGTCCTGTTCTCAAGACTAGTGACGGGGCTGCCAATATCAGTCAGATGGACAGAAACCAACCTTGTCTTAAATCTTGAATGAAGTGCTTAATCATACTGTATTCAGATGAAAAAAAAAAACACAATGTGATGTTACATTAAAAATCTTTTTCAACTCTTCCACCTGTGGCACTGCTCAAATTCCCAATTTAATTTCTAGGAGTTTGCCATAACTGATATATTTTTCACATATATGTTTGTGTGTGTGTATATATATATATCTTATGTATAGCTCTGAACTGTTTAAAACAATTTTTAATTGCTTAGGTGTTCAAAAAGTTTTTTTTAACATTTTCCAAAACCACTCTTTATCTTTTGACTCATAAGAGGGAAAATAGCTCATGATAGGCTTGTGCTACACTGAAACAGAAAGTATGAAGAGGGTTGAAAAAAATTAATTTAATGTACCTTTAGTTAATAACTCATCAGAATTCATTTTTATAATGGAAAGCAAGAATATTGTAATGGCTGTGGAGCTGCCACTGTTTATCAGAATTGGTTATCTGGACTTACACTGTAGGTTGTACATTAGGTAGAAATTAGTTATCAGCAATATCAATCATCTGTCATACTGACAAGCTTAATGAGAAGGAGGAATGGAAGAAGAGATTGAAATCTAGAGATAGAATTAGTCCTCTGGAAGATTGAGTTGTATAGCCTGTTCAGACTCACATACTGGTTAAGGATGGAAGGCATCTCTGGAGGTCATCTGGTCCAAGTACTGATCAAAACAGGGTCTTCAAAAGCAGGTTAGTTAGGACCTTGTCCAATTGGATTTTGAGTACCTCCAAGGATGGAGACTCGACAACTTCTCTAGGCAACCTGTTCCTCTGTGTGACCACCTTCATAGTGAAGATTTTTTTTCATATGTTTAAATGGAATTTCCTGTGTTATAGTTTACGCCCATTGCCTCTTGTCACTAGGCACCACTGAGAAGTCTGGCTCTGTCATCTTTACTCTGCCCCATCAGGTATTTATTATCCCTCTTAACCTTCTCCAGACCAAACAATCCCAGCTCTTGGCCTTTTATGCCAGATTCTCCAGTTCCTGAACCCCTTTTCTGTACTCGCTCCAGTGTGTCCTCATGGCTCTCTCACTTGCCCAGCACTGGACCCAGCACATCTTTCCAGTGCAGTATTAAAAGGTTACCTTTCTTGACCTGCTATCAACACAGGATACCATTGGCCTTCTTTGCTGCAAGGACACACTGTTGGCTGGTGTCTAACTTTGTCTACCAGGACACTCTGGATTGTGCCAAACTGTTTTCCATATGGGACACACACTGGAACCAGATTTATTCCTCTCCATAGGGAAGACTTGACATTTCCCTTTGTTGGTCTTTGTGAAAATTTTGGCCCATTTCTTTAGCCTGTTGAGGTAATCTTGAGTAGTAGTAGACCAGTGTGGTGCATTAGCCACTCTTACCAGTTTTCTGTCATATGTAAAATCACTGAGGGTGTGGTCTGTCCCATCATCAGGATCATAAATGATAATTCTGAACACTATTGTCACAAGTATTCTCTTCCTGAAGGAAGAGTTGTGTTGATGTAGAACTGCCCTTCATTGCTTATGAAAAAAATTATGTTCAGGCAATTATAGTACAAAAAGTCTGCTTGCCATCACGTTTGTAACATCTAAGTTCTTCCATGAGTTTTTTTGTCTTTTCTATTTCTGCCATTTTTGAGAAAGCTCTTCTTCCCTATTGCCAAAAAATATAATGTCCAAAAATCACAAAATAATTTTTAAACTAGTTATGAATTTGATCTAAATCTGTGAACATCTTAAATAATACCCTCCACTTTTTGTGTTGGACTTCTTTTTAGTGCTTCTCAGATTTATGTTTTCTATATTTCAGTGTTCTACCAAAGGCTACAAAATATATAAATTTAGCTTTGGAAATAGAAGGAGTCCTTTGATGTTTCAGCTCTGGTTTGATGGTTGAAATGAGTAAAAACCTCGCATTGGTTTTGAACTCCAGCAGAGACTTATCCGGTTCCCCAAGGAATAGGAGCCAGTCCCCGGGCTCCTGTGATGTCGCTGCCTCTGGGCTGCTCTCTGCGGCCGCGCCGGGCCGGGCACTGCAGCGCAGCCCTCGGGCTCTGCCTGTCGCCAGCACCTCCTCAGCTGCCCGAGCACAGGCTGCTTAACAGTAATGGAACGAGTTAAAAAAAAACAACAACCCAAACTACGCAAGAAAACTTCATTTCAGATAAAAAGAAATCCCTTTAAAGAAATGTCTCATGAAAAATACCTATATACTAGATGAATAGGTTAATTATTTTTGATGTGCAAAATGTAACTTGTTTATGTTTGCCATAGCTGAACAGGAATTTAATTTTTGAGGAAGATAATATAAATTAACTTGTCTCTTTCATGAAATATTTTTGTCATCTCAAACATATCGTATTTCCTGTATTATTATTCCATTTACTAATTAACCAGTTTGTGTCTAATCAGCATAATTGAAAATTGACATAGTTTGATTTATTTTTTTTTCCTTTTCTATGAACTAATTGCTAATGCTATCACATTTTTCATGTTGGTATTTATTCTGGTTGACTGTTCCTCATTTCTTCATTTTCATCTTTTATCATACCTGCCTTTTTCAAGGGGTTTTTGGAGGAACTTCCTAGCAGAGTAGCTGCCAGCATAGTCAGCCTGGAGGGATTCTCTAGAGAAGGCAGAAAAAGCTGGCCTCAGGGCTGGGGACAATTGTTCAGAGCAATTGCAAAGTTGAGGTTTTGATAGAAAGCTTTTATTTCTGTTACATGTGCAGCTTTTTGGTAGCTTCACTATTAAAATGCAAGGTAATGTGATTATATAATTTTGCTTTACGTTAGGTATTTTAAGGCATATTTTCAAAGCTCTCCTTAGAGGTCAGTGGAGGTCCCCTATCCAAGCCCAAGTCTATTTCAGCAAGTTGTGTCACCACTGGCAAAGTTACATAAGTCTGCAGTGAAAGTTGTTCATGCTTTCTGACTGTATGTATGCCAGAGCTCACCGCCTTACCCCTCCTCTTCTAGTCTTCTTGGGGGAGCTGTGATGCCAGCTCACAAAAAAAGGAAGGAAGCAGTGAAACATTTCTTACTTGCCTTGAGTCACATTCCAAATTCATGCATGCAGTCCACAGCTCTTGTTGGATGTGCACTGGTGGCTCTCCTGAACAGCCCCTCAATTTTTTGATAGATTCTATCTTCTGCTGCCACACGTGGACACACCCTGTGATGGGTGGTGAGAGGTCTGCCCCAGCAGGGTATGCTGGAAGCTTTGCAGTTAGTTCTCACACTACTGTGCACAACATGACACAAGTGTAACCTGCTGCTGCCTCCTAAAGCAAGAGTTCCTTTTGCCACCTCCTGCACTGGGTTGTCCCGTGAACTGTGTCTGTCCTCGGGAAGCTGTGATGGGCAACTCAGTGTTATGCACGTGTACCTAAACATGTCTGGCTTTGTGCCTGTGCCCTGCAGGCCCTCGCTCACATTGGACAGTCAGAGCAGTCTCATCAGAGGTGGATAGTGGTTTAGGAAAGCTGAGTTCTAGGGGCAGCAAAAGCCAGTGGTCCTGCTTTTGGTTTTGCTCACATAAGGCTCAAAAAGCCAGCCAGACTGCTGTTGCTGCCTCAGTGTGTGGATTGTGCCTCTCTCCCACCCTCCAAACATGTTCAGTAGGAATTAGCCCATGGCTGCCATCTGATGACAGCAGGAATGGCAAATCCAGTTCTCCAAGGCTCTCCCTGCTGCATTCCCATCAAGCTGTATTCCTTTCTCATGGCAGGAACATCCAGTGAGCCCTAAAGGCTGTTCCTGGCTAAGCAGAGAAATGACCAGTGTGATGTCCTGCATCATGCTCAGCCAGGGATCAGAAGAAAGGTAGGAGAAAAGCAGCACTGCAGGGGTTTTTTATCATCTTTTACTACACAAGCATTTTTTTCACTCTGCAGAATGTCATCTTAGCCCCTGGGTGAGTCAGAAGTTGGGAGAATGAGCCAGAAAGGAGCTGTGCTAAGATCTGTGCTCCAGTCAGATTGGCCTGATCTGCAGGAGGATTTGGAGGAAGGCAGTGCTGCCCCAGGAGCTGTTAGTCATACCTGTAGGCAGGCAGAGGGGCTGTGGGGGGCCAGCACACATTTAAGTCTCTGCCATTTGTGCAGTATCTGTAATTGCAGAATTTCTGTTGGTTTCTGTGGGATTTTTACCTGAACATGGATTTTCAGAATTAGCCCTGTATTTTGAACAAGCTGTCCAAAATTGCAGCTGCTTCTTGCATATTTGCAGCATGGCAGTCTCAGTCCCGTTGAGAAAATGTATGGCTTAGCAGAAACAGCAGTGGTGTGGAGCACTTTGTCAGAATTCCCAGATGAGTCAAATTTCATTAGGAGGCTGCAGCCAGTTTGTCTCTTGCTGAGTATGAAGCTTTAGTCTTTGCAGAGTCATGCAGGACAAAAGTGTTTAGCAGAGATAACCACAAGCCAGTCTCCAAACTCTTAGACTGATACTTAAATATTTTTTCTCTTTAATGTGTTGTACCAGATATGTTAAACTGTTTATTTTCAACCAGATAATGAGCGTTTTCACATTTGTGGTCTACCAACTATCTTAATGTGTGTCTAGTGCTTCACTGAATAATATTAATGTGTATCACAACCTTTCTTATGTTGTTGCTTTTCCTGTCCATATAATCGGCATTACTGAGAAGTGATTTTCAGTAATTCAGTGTTGTATGTGTATTTTCCCATGCTGGGCTGCATCTGGCTAGCAGAGTCTTTACCTTAATTCACTGTTTCTTTGGTCTGCTGACCAAAAGCACCGCAGTTTTAATTTTATTTTATTTTTAGGTTTTGTTTTGCATCTTCACTAAATCCTCCTGAAGGCTCAAGTCTACTTCTGCTCCTTGTGCCAGGATTATGGTCTTCCATTTCTGCTACTCGCTTGCTCACTTGGGCTTGTCCACATTAACTTTCTGTCCTTTAAAGTGAAAACTGTCATAGCAATTTTCAGTACCTCTATAAACTAGTTACACCAAAGGACTTAACGTCCTCAACCTCAAGAGTTGTTTTAATCTTGCAGTCACAGTATTAGTCCTTGCTTCTGTCATCATTTTTGGTAGTATTATTTTCAGCTCCTTTAAAACTGGCAAAGCCGATTTGAATTGTATTGAATTGGAAGCTAGTTCTTCATGAGGGAGGGATCTTTGTTACCCAAAAACTCAAGTGGATTCCTACGTGTGCTCTGCTTGAGGCTGGTGGTCAGCAGTTGAGCCCCCAAAGCACCACTCCTCTGGGTTTAAACTCTGCACAACCAGGCAGCGCATTTGTATTTTTATTTTTTGTAAGCAAAAGCAGCATCTAAAAAAAAACCAAAACCTTTTATCTGTGTAGAGCTGGATGTATTTTAGCCACGCCAGTCTAGATAAAAAGAATGTCTTGCATTTTTTAAAAGCTTGTGGGAGGAGGCTGACAATAGAGGCTCCATTGTGCAGTTAGCACTGAGCGTACAGGAAATCACGAATTAGCTCTGACGAGGGCATTGCAGGGGAGTTTTCAGTTTACTTAATTCCCATAGCATTGTATGCTTGAAAGGGCTTCAGAACACGGTGCCTTTCGGCTTTGGTTGTGTATGTTGGTTGTGTTTGGCACTCATCTGTTCAGGGCTTTCTTGTACCATGGCTTTGTTTAAATGGTTTCATGTTTTGAATCCCTGAATCCAGATGACTTTCCTCCTTACTGTAAATACAGAGGCATACAAATATAGTTGGTGTTTCTCTCCTGACCACCCTGCAGCCATCTAAAATGTAAATCTGGCATTATGCATTCGGCAGAGAGAACTGCTCCTTGCAGCAAGCAACAGAAAAGGAATTTGAGTAGGAATTTGGAGAACAGTAAGCTGCAGGCACAACTTTCCCTTTCCTAGCAGATTTTGATCCTTCAGGATGTTCAGCTCCTGGCTTCCAGTGGATGTGGAGGGGGATTGGGGTGGGCTTACAGATCTGGAGGAACCTGGCAGCAGCATCCGTACTAAGCCCAAGTTACTACAAGACAACCCAACCCTTTTGTTTACAGTTTTGTCCAAAGATTGGTTTGGCTCAGCACCTGCAGCTGAGGAGCAGGTTCTGTCACTGAGTTGAAAGAACTGGGCTTATGAGGACTCTCCAAAATCATTAATCTTATTTTCTTAGTTGTGTGAACAAAGAAATTACAGAAGAGTGTATTGCATTGAGTTGGTAATTCAGAACCTCAAGTGCAGTGAATATTGCAGTTTTCCATTTGTTTTCATAACTGTGCTAGCATCTTCCCTCTGGACTTGTTTTTAAGCCTGTTACATTGTGTAAGTGATTTTTCTAAGCTTTTGCAGCTTTGCTTTCAAAAAATTACATTTAAAAAATCTATTAAATGCATAAATAGAAAATACTGTCTTATACTCACAAAGAGTAGGACAGGAAAAATAAATAACAAGAGATTAAAAACAAAGTTTTGTGTTTCTGACTGTTCTGGGGATACAATCTTAGAGAAGTGACTAATTTTTCAAAGTATGGTTTGCACAATTCTAGCAGCTATTGAAATGCTCTAAAGATTTATTGGCAGGAGGGGATTATTTTTGTTCAGGAAGAAAAAGGGTCTCAATCTAATTCTCTCTCAGATTTTTCAAAGAGACTTGGTTTTCATTTCAGAAGACTGATTCCAAAAAGAACATTAAACAGTGACTTTTTTTATAAATAGCAAATAACCTCATCTGTTACATCTGAGATTTCTTGGATCACAGCAGTGCATAGTGAAAGAAGCAGTCCGTAAATAAGCCATATGATACTTGGGAAACTGCTCACATTTAATTAAGTACAATTTCACATCAAGTTAGTTAAGCCACTGCAAGCCTGTTGGAAATTTCTTTTAGTGTGAACTAGGCTTATTTTACATTTGAATTAAGGTATTAGGAATTGGCAAAACCAAATCAAAATGTGGTACCTTGTGACAACTTTGTTGGGCATTAATGCTGTAGTTCCCAAGCGTGCCTAAGTGTAGATACAGCTCACATTGGGTTTGAAACTCTCTGTCAGAGGAGCTTCACTGAAGCCTCTATGTCAGGATATTCTTTGTGGAACCAAATCACCTCTTGAAGTCTTCTGTTAGAGAAGTTGTTTCTCAGGACTAACATCTTGGGTAAGTCCTGCAGTGCAGGATGGTTGACTTGCAGGGCAAATTTGGCCTAAGTTTTGACAGGAGAGTTGGCAGAGAGATGGCAGCAGAGACAGCAATGCAGTCAGATGTCCCGTGTGGCAGCAGAGTGGTCCAGGTGGTCTTAGTGGTCCAGGTGATCTTAGTGGTCTTTCCACACTTGTGACCTGGGATAATTCACTTCATCTGTCTGTGCCAGTGCCACCATGTGCCCATAGTGGTGCTGAGGTTACTTGGCAGAGTACTCTGGGATCTGTTGGAAATGGCACCACATGAGAGTGGGATTCTGTTGTTAACACTGCTCTGATGAGCTGCTTGGTGGTTCCTTTTTGTCTCCTTTTATCACGGGGATCTGTTGAGTCAGTGTGCTTTCAAGTGTCACCTGAATTAAGGTAAATGCACTTAATAAAAAGGCATCTTACAGTTTGACTGAACAAAACATTCTGTTGTGATTAAAGGGCTTGCCTTTTTTTTTTTTTCCAAATTAAAATAGTATTTTCCACCATTAAAGTTCTTCCTCTTTAAACAGAAAAAAACCCCTCCTGTGTATTTGAATCAAAGTTATGTTTCACCATCTAGCTTGACAGGATGTGCATGCAAACAAACCAACAAAATACTGGTTAAGTGGAGAGGCTGCAGCTCCATGTGCTGTGCACTGAAATAAGGGATTTTATACTCACACTGAGTACTCTTGCTCCTGCTGAGATATGAAAGCTTGGAGCTGAGACATGACTGAGTTATTTTTACTTAACAGTTGAACTTTGGAAGAGGAGAAGTAAGGGATAATTTCTTTCAGTTTGAGTTTGCACATTGTACAACTATTAAAAACTTCAAGATGACTGTGAAGTACAGACAGCTACTTGAAGTGCCAGATGGAAAAGAGCAAGAAAAATGCCTTCTGTTGAGAATAGAAAGGGTTTTTTTTTTTTTGCTCATTTTGTTTTGGGGTCTTCTCCCATCCCCAGAGTTGTTGTGCTTGTCTCTCTCCAGTTCTGTTTAATATCTTTGAGTGATCTGGATGAAGGGATTGAGGGCACCCTCAGTGAGTTTTCAGACACAACCAAGTTGGGTGGGAAAGTTGATCTGCTTGAGGGTTGGGAGGCTCAGCAGAGGTACCTGGACAGGCTGGATTGATGAGCTAAAGACACTTATATGAGGTTTAACAAGGCCAAGTGCTGGGTCCTGCACTTGGGTCACAGCAAGCTGCGTGCCACACTTGGGCCTGGGGAAGAGTGGCTGGAAAGCTGCCTGGTGGAAAAAGACCTGGGGCTCCCAGTCAGCAGCCAGCTGAGCATGAGCCAGCAGTGGACCCAGGTGGCCAAGAAGGCCAGCAGCATCCTGGCCTGGATCAGAAACTGTGGCCAGCAGGAGCAGGCAAGTGTTCTCAGCACTGTTGAGGCAATCCCTCAAATCCTGAGTTCAGCTGTGGGTCCTTCACTACAAGAAGGACATGAAGGGGCTGGGGTGTGTCCAAAGAAGGGCAGTGAAGCTGGTGAAGGGTCCAGAGTGTGAGTCCCAAGGGGAATGGCTGAGGGAACTGGGGTTGGTTGTTTAGTCTGGAGAAAAAGAGCTTTCAAGGGAGACCTTGATTTCAACACTCCCAGACAGGAGGCTGTAGTGAGGATGGACTCAGTCTCTTTTCCCAAGTAACTAGTGATGGAATGAGAGGAAATGACCTCAGGTTGCCCCGGGGAGGTCTGGATTGGACATTAGGAAACATTTCTTCCCCTAAAGGGCTGCCAAGGCCTGGGACAGGCTGCCCAAGGCAGTGCTGGAGTCCCCATCCCTGGAGGCATTTGAAGGACAGGCAGCTGTGGTGCTGAGGGACAGGGTTCAGTGGTGATCTCAGCAGTGCTGGGTTAACATTTGGACTTTTCCAACCTGAACTGTCGCGTGGTTCTGTGATTGTTCTGTGCTGCAGTTTTCTGCTGTAGGGCCCATTCAGACAGGGGATGCATCTCTCTCCTGTTGGTGTGTCAGGCTGCAGGCTTCAGATGCCATCTCTGTCACATGGTACCAGGTCTGCAGCACAGCATCGGGCTGCCTCGCTCAAAATTGGGATGGCACTTCTTTCACTTCCTGCCCTCACTGTCCATAAGTGCTCTTACGGACACAGCAAACATCCCTGCTATTCTAGAAATGCACTGGCTTTCACCAGAGCTGTCGTGCTTCGTGAAATATAATTCCTGCTGTTTGACTTGGACACAAGACCCTTTGATTCATTCTTTTGCAGAGTAGTCAATCATCTTATTACATCCATTTTTATATGGATTTATTTCAAGGCCTTTGTTAGTTTATACATAACTTGGAATAATTGGAAAATGTGAAAAATGTGGAATATTCTTCAGTTGCCTAAATTTTTGAGAAGGCGTGTTTTCCTGTCGGCATCTGGCTGCCAGCCAGGTGAAAGTTGACATTCCCACAATACCTTTTCTGGGGGATAATGGGCAAGTTCAGGACAGCATTCTTTCCTTTATGTAAACACACTGTGCTGGCCAAGGCCATGGGAGAAGTACTATTAAACATGAAATTGTTGCTGTTTGTGCTCCCCGTTGTTGCTCTTTTGACAGTGATGTTTATTTTTTTTTTTTTCCATTATTGTTCTCATGTTTATATTTCAATAACATGGAGTCTTCTGCTCTGTTACCATTTAGGATCTTGCCCCAAGCAGTGCTGTATGAAAAAATCGATGTGCTGCACAGATGATTTCCCATGTAGTAGTGAAATGATGTAGTTAGTGCAGACCTAGCTTGCAGAAGCTTCCAAAAAGCAGGAAGATGTTTGTAAATCAGCAGGGCCTTTGACAAAAGGGAAGATGAAGGTCTGAGAAGATGAACTGACCTTTCATTTTACTCATCTTTGCTACCCCTGCTCCGTGCAAAACAGCAGGAATGGTCAAGGAGCCTGGAGCAGAGTGGCTGGTACTGCTCTGCCTGCCTCACAGCTTTGCTTTTGAGTAGGGGTAATTTTTGTAATATTAAGGCTGATAGGAATTTATGACCGTACACTTCTTCCCTGTCAGAAAGAATATCTTTGTACTTTCAGAGATGCCATAAAATTCCTGTACTCCAAAGGTTATTGTGAAGTACATAACTTTGCTTACAGAGCTGTATCAATATTCAGTGTCAGTACATTTTATTTTTTTTTTCTTTGGAGGTTCTGGAGCAGAAATGTAGTGTGTACTGCTTCACAGTAATGATTTATCTGAGAACTCTGCAGAAATTGTGGCCTCTCCAGACAGGTGAAATACCATTTTTCAGCTTCTACTGTGGCCAACCTTATGTCAAGGCTGGGGAAAGGTGATCAGAAATAAATGATTTTGGGGGTGCTAAATGTTTCACTCTGCAGTTTTAAGGGGCTGTGATACAAATACTGTTCTTATTTAAAAATCATCATAGTGACTTATTTTTTTTCTGCCTTTTTTTTTTGTTTTGTTTGCTTTTAAATGGCAAAGCTTTTCCTAGAAAATGTGTGGGTTTTTATCATCAGTGCTTGTTTAAAAGGGCAGCAAGCAACTGTCACATCTAAAAATTCAATTCTTAGTAAAATCAGAGTTGACAGAGGAAGAAAGTCTGCTGAAATCCTTAATTTTTTTATGCTATCTGGGTAAGCTGGAACATGGCCATGTAATTATTCCCTTTCATCCACTGATGTCACTGAGGTCCCCACACAGACTGAAGCTAGTAAATGAACATAAAAATCAATTTATATAAACTTTGCATTTTCCATGCAGTGTGTAGGCCAGTTTCACATCATCTCTATGCTGACATAAATATGAGGTCAGTAGGGTGGCTACAGGCACTTGTGATTTTCTTTTCTTTTTTTCGTGCAGAATGAAGCAAAACAGTAAAATTCAAATGCACTAAGACACATTAATGGTGGGATTTCCAACTTCCAGTTCTGTGACTGTAATTTTTCATCAGTTTTAAACCTCCAGAGACTTTCAATATATTTTCAAGAACTAAATAGGAAGAAGAGTGCTGTTACTTACTTGATAAAATAAAAACATATTAAGAAATGGAAATTTATTGCCCTGTCTTCAGTTTGTATTCATTTAGAGCACAGGTTTTATGGACCTTTCAGTTGGAGCTTATTTATTTCTCTAGGCTTTCAAAAACAAATACTTGAACTGCTGGTTTTATTGCATGCAAATGTCAGTGTCTTGGAGCTGACCCTATTTAGATCTGTAACACTTTTTTTCCTATTCAGTATTTCTAAGCTTCCTTCCTTCACAGAAGTCTGGTTTTTCACATGAGTGGCCCACGTTTGCCATGGCTCAGTGTATGAACTTCTGACTTGTTTTGCCATAGTACAGAAAGTGCATCCTGGTTTTATCCCCTCTGAGGCTGAAGTTGCTCATACACACACGATTTGTTCCTGCACAGGTGTGTGTGGGAGAGCTGCTGGTGCACAGGTGTGTGTGGGAGAGCTGCTGGTGCACAGGGGTGTGTGTGTGTGTGTGTGAGCTGCTGGTGCACAGGGGGGTGTGTGGGAGCTGCTGGTGCACAGGGGTGTGTGTGGGAGCTGCTGGTGCACAGGGGTGTGTGGGG